>SJYT01061858.1:1217023-1241815 GCA_006410635.1 Cephalophus harveyi
GAAACTCCAGTACTTTGGCCACCTCATGCGAAGAGTTGACTCATTGGAAAAGACTCTGATGCTGGGAGGGATTGGGGGCAGGAGGAGAAGGGGACGACCGAGGATGAGATGGCTGGATGGCATCACTGACTCGATGGACATGAGTCTGAGTGAACTCCGGGAAATGGTAATGAACAGGGAGGCCTGGCGTGCTGCGATTTATGGGGTCGCAAAGAGTCGGACACGACTGAGCGACTGAACTGAACTGAACTGATGTCATGTATGGATGTAAATAAATTGGAGCTGTCTCCGTCATTTGAAATTACCACTTAAGTCAACCTAAGTGCAATTTGCACAAGCAGATGATGAATAAACTGGATTTTAAAATCAATGGATGCTCAAAAGATTATGATTGATTTATCTACTTGGTGAAACATGCATATTACCAAATGAAAGGGTGATACTGAAAACTATGAAAAGTGACCACTAAGTCACATTTAACTGAGATATGGCTGCATCTATCTGTAAGCTGTTTGTGTTCTTTTTTCCTAAGAACTTTTGACAGTTTTTTGTCCCTTTGACAGTTTTTAGTTTTGTCAGCAAAACTGGTACCAAATGAAGACTAGTAGAACTTCTCAGACTCTGCAAGCCTTTCGCAACCTATCATTGCAATTTACTTACTCAAAAGACCCAGTCTGCTTTTATAATACTGTCCTGAATTTCAAATACTTAAATAAATTTGTCACACTGAGAACCAAGCTCTTCATAATTTTATACCTTAGTTTGATCATGCTGCAACATTTTAGGTAGCCAGATGTTTAAATGTCTCACACTTAGTTTTTAAAGTAAGAATGTCTGAGAAAAGAACATTAAAAAAAGAATAACTGAATCACTTTGCTGCATAGCAATAAATAGAACAATATTGAGGCTTCATTGGTGGCTCAGTGGTGAAGAATCTCCCTGCCAATGCAGGAAACGCGGGTTCGATCCTTGGATTGGGAAGATCCCCTGGAGAAGGTACTGGCAACCTGCTCCAGTATTCTTGCCTGGAAAATCCTACAGACAGAGGAGCCTGGTGGGCTACCGTCCATGGGGTCATAAAGAGTCAGACATGAGTTAGCAGCTCAACAACAACAACAAATCAGCTATACTTCAGTAAAAAATAATAATATAAAAAAGTAGGTATGTTCATGTGTGTGTTATCCCTCTACTGCTGTGTAACAAACAACCATAAATTTTGGTGCTTACAACATCAATCATCCCACTATGCTCACTCTGTGAGGCAGGAATTTTGACAGAGGATGTTTGACTGGGCAACTCTCCCACTTTATGAGAATACAAAAAGGTGCATTTTATGAGGTGCAAGAACTAAGTCACTCAGCGGCATCCAGCTGGTCACAGGGCTGGGCTGGTGGAGACAAAAATAGCTTCATTCCCAAGGAGCTGGGCTCCTCAGTGGCACCAGTTGGAAAGCTGAGCCCCTTTCCCTCTCCATGTGGTCTCAAGACCGCTCCTTGTGGTCTCTCAGCAAGAAAGTCAGACTTCGTACATGGCAATTCCAGGAGCCAGGCCTGTGTCCCAAGAGGCAGTGGCTAGAAGCTGCCAGTCTTTTAAAGCCAAAGTCAGTAAATTAACAGAGGGAGGCTCCCTTCTACTGTATTCTGTTGATCAAAACAGCCACAAGCTTAAGGGGAGGAGACATAGACCCCACCGCTCAAAAAGAGGGAGTATCAGAGAATTTGTAGGCCTCTTTATTCTGCTACTATATGTATGTGTGTATATATGTGTATATATATTTACCTTTTATTATGGAAGATGTTAAAAATATCTAAAAGTAGGCAAAATAGTACATAAACCTCCATGTACACATCACCTAGCTTCAATAGTTTTTAACTTACAGCCAGTTTGTTTCATCTACACTCCCCACCTACTTCCTCTAGCCCTACAGAGTTTTTAATCAAACCTCAGACATATTAATTCATCCATCAATGGTTAAAGCGTCATAACAACCAGAAAGCAGAACAACTTTTAGAGGGAAAAATCTATCCTTTTCAGAGGCTTTCCTTTATTACTACCAAATGATTCTCACCTCTTAGAAGATAGCTTCCTTCCAAGAAATCCTGAAATATTTGAACAGTAAAGAACAGCCACTGGGACTTCTCCAGTGGTCCAGTGGTTGGGACTTAGCCTTCCAATGTAGGGGATGTGGATTCTATGCCTGGTCAGGGAGCTAAGATCCAATGTGCCTCAGGGCCAAAAAATCAAAACAGAAGCAATATTGTGACAAATTCAATAAAGACTTTTAAAAGGTCCATGTTTTTTAAAATCTTAAAAGAGAAAAAGAGCAGCCACTTTCCTACAGAGCTTCTGGTGAAGTGCACACTGGACTAGGAATCAGGAGACCTGGATTCAAGGATCTCAGACACTGACCAGCCAAAGAACAGCAGCTACCTTTCACTGAGGCCTCGTCTGCCACTCCACACTCACCATTTCAATTCTATTATTATTCCAAGGTCACAGATCGGTTAGAAAAGCTAAGCGGTTGGCTCAAGATCAAACAATGGCAAAGGAGGGATCTTAGCCAGATCACCTGGAGGCTGTTTCCTCCTCCATCCAATGGAGAATATTGTCCAAGTTCAACCTACTTCTCTGGAGAATAATATAACAAATGCTCTCAACAAACCAGTTTGGAAATATTTCAGATTCTAATCACAGAACTTTGGAACAGGTAATCCACTTTTATGGCTCAACAATCCCAACAATAGAAAATGGTGAAGAGTCTGCCTGTCACCCCTGTTCCCATTATTTCGATTCCCCTCCCATTTTCTCTGTACAAGTAATCATCAGGTGGTTTAGCTGCTAAGTCGTGTCCAGCTCTTGGCAACACCATGGGCTATAGGCCACCAGGCTCCTCTGTCCATGGGATTTTCCAGGCAAAAATACCGGAGTGGACTGCCATTTCCTTCTCCAGGGGATCATCCCCAACGCGGGCCAGAGCCTGGGTCTCCTGCATTGCATGCAGATTCTTTACCAACTGAGCCACAATGGAAGTCTGAGTAACCGTCTAATTCTGATTTATTTATGCAAATTCAACGATATGAAGAAGTATATCACTGTATGGCCCCTTCTAACACAGTGGGTAACACCTTTATATGTTCAGTCTCTATGGGAGTTATTCCTGTGCCAGAAAATAGCCTCCTTGTCCTTTTTGATAGCTGTCTAATACCTCATTGTGTAGACATTCTATTGTTTATTTCACAACTTCCTTGTTGATAGACATTAGATTTTTTCCACCAACCTTTTGCTATTGCAGACAATCAAGCACAAAGTTGTTGTTGTTGTTTTTGGAAAACTAAGAAATGGAGTGTTTATGTGCATATATCGGGTTGGCCAAAATTTTCTCTTGGGTTTTTCTTTGAAATCTTATGGAAAAACCCAAGTGAACTTTTTGGCCAACTCATTATTATGAGAGGGACAGTCAATAGCAAAGCCTGCTAGTTCACTGTTTTGTTCAGGGTTGTGATTCCTTAACTGCTTTTGACATTTAACACAAGAAGTTCATCAAGCTTAACTAAAGAATCTGTATATTTCTTTTGGAGTCTTTGTATGAGGGAATCCCCAGGGACCAAAGAATGAGAGCCCATATATATAGCATTATCATTGTCTCTTTTTATCAAGCTTTTCTGGGTTTGCTTCCTTGAAAATTCTGCTTATAGATCCTTGTGAATATACTGGTCCAAAGTCTGATATCTTAGAAGGACAGCTTTTAAGGAAAGGTATCCTGGAATATGTGTTTCTTTGATCAGAGCTTGTACAATTATAAGCCCAGCTGGATTGACTAAGGACATAGGCCAGAGACAATCATGACCAGTGACATAAAAAGAGTAGGCCACACCCAAGACAAAGGCGGAAACATCCCATGGCTTCATGAGAACATCTCCTATTTCCCCCTCTGCTTCTCTCCTAGCTGAGGAGGCGGGACCCTCTTGCTGATTAGTTAAGTAGCTTGTGTGTTGTGGCCTAACGGTGATAGCAAAGATGTCCCCAGACTTCCTTCACCACCCTTTGTCACTGTTTGCAAAGTCTTCACTTTCATTGCTCTTTGTCACTGCCTAGAGTTCTACCAATTGCAGATCCACTTGGGTTAAAAGCATCTCATTGAAAAGGTAAATATCAGGATTTCTCTGGTGGTCCGGTGGCTACGACTCTGCACTCCTAATGTAGGGGGTCCAAGTTCAATTCCTGGTCAGGGAACTAGATCCAACAAACCTCAACTAAAGATCCCACGTGCTACGACCAAGATCCAGAGCAGCCAAATAAATATTATACATAGATAAATGGCAAATATCTTTGGGCATTTATGCCTTGAAGCAAATTGATTTACCCAACCACCCCATCCTAACACCCAGTGTGGATTAACCATGCTGAGCTGGAATAGACTGAGGGTTGCAAGGAGAGAGGTGGCGGTGCTTGTGATAATTTATGAACTAGAGCGAGGGCTGGGGGCGTGGAGACCAGTGGGAAGAATTCATCCCAGAGGATTCTGGGATGCTAGTGTTGGAGAACACTTATTATTCCATGAGTAGGAATGAAAGGCAGCAGGGAACAGAGACATGCAGAAGAGAAGTTAGGTAGCCCCCAAAAGGACACGATCATCTTTGTAATTTTACTCAAGAGTCACCCTGCTTGTTAGGACATATTAACCAAGAATGCATTAAGTTCCTTAACTTTGGCCATTTTCTCTGTATTGTTGGTCCTGGTTTACTATTCCAAGTATAAATTAGCATCTAGAGGTGGCAGAACAATTTACCACCAGAAAGTAAATACTGGTATATGAGGTTATTTGGTCAGCAATGTTCTCAGTGACACTACCCCACCGGCACTGTGGCTTAACCACAGAATATTTTGTTTCATGGTCTGCATTTCAAAATTCTCAAACATGTTATTACACCCACACCAAGAACATGAAGAAACTACTTAGGCTGGAGCAAAGTTTTTTAAGAAGGGATGGAGTGGGGGGAAGAGAAGCAATACACACATTTTCAAAGGACTAAGTTAATTATTTCTGAAATGATCTGAGAAAAAGAGTCTCAATTTCATGCACACCTGTCTCCTCTCCTCTGCAAAGACTCTCCAAGTGAAGTCTTTAAGACAAGGCACCATGCATGCCTGCACGCGTGCTAAGTCGCTGCAGTCGTGTCTGACTCTTTGTGACCCCATAGACTGTAGCCCGCCAGGCTCCTCTGTCCATGGGATTCTCCAGGCAAGAATACTGGAGTGGGTTGCCATGCCCTCCTCCAGGGGATTTTCCCCACCCAGGGACTGAACCCATGTCTCTTATGTCTCCTGCACTGGCAGGCAGTTTCTTTACCAGGAGTGCCACCTAGGCTGCCCTACTAATGACAAAGCAGCCTAATGCAACGTCTGTGATTTGACAGATCAACTTCTAGGAATCAGGAAAAAAAAAAAAAAGCCATCTTGTAGCACCACGAGCACTGAACGCTGTGCAAGCCTGACAGACATTAGACAGCAGCATCCGACTTCCCCAGTGCCTCCTGCTAGGGCTTCTTTCAGCATCGTGCATCTTCTCTGGGTCTCCATTTGGTTGTTTATAATATTTCACCCTCATTTAAGTGTTTCTTCCTTTCCTGACCATTGCAAGTACTTCCTCCATTCTCCCCCACACATCATAAATTGTATTCCTTCAGCAAGAGTCCAATTTCTGCCTTATATTTACATCATACCTCTTTCTTACCTACATCACTGGTGGCTCAGATGGTAAAGCATCTGCCTGAAACATGGGAGACCCGGGTTCGATTCCTGGATCAGGAAGATCCCCTGGAGAAGGAAATGGCAACCCACTCCAGTATTCTTGCCTGGGAAATCCCATGGACAGAGGAGCCTGGTAGGCTACAGTCCACGGAGTCACAAAGAGCCAGACAGGACTGAGCGACTTCACTTTCCTTCTAAGCCCCTTCCTGGAAGACTCCCTGGCTGAGCCCCAGGAGAGTGGATGGTGGGAAGTGCCGGCAGAACCATCACCTGTGGAGCACGCCAGCCAGCACTTCAGATGGCTTCTGGACTGCCTGGGCAAGCTTGATGAGAGCTTTTTTCCATTTTCCTGTGCCTTCATTTTTCCTCTGGCTCCAACAATAAAGAGGTAAAAAACCTGCCTACAATGCAGGAGACCCAAGTTTAATTCCTGAGTTGGGAGGATCCCCTGGAGAAGGGAATGGCAATCCACTCCGGTGTTCTTGCCTGGGAAATGCCACAGATAGGGGAGCCTGGTGGGTCCCTAGAGTCACAAAGAGTTGGACACGTCGGAACGACTAACACTTTCATTTTTCCTTCTGTAAAATGAAATTCTAGAAAAAAATCATATCACTTATATGTAGAATCTAAAAAAAACGATGCAAATGAACTTCGTTACAAAACAGAAATAGAGTCACAGGCATAGAAAACAAACTTGTGGTTACCAAAAAGGGAAAGGAGGGGAGAGGGATAAGTTAGGAGTCTGGGATTAACAGATACGCACTGCTAGATAAAATAAGTAACCAACAAGGACCCACTGCATAGCACAGGGAGCTATATTCAGCATTTTATAATAACCTATAAGGGAATTGAAAAAGAACATATACATATATATAACTATGTATGTATAACAGAATCCCTTTGCTATACACCTGAAACTAATACAACATGGTAAATCAGCTATACTTCAATTCAAAAATAATATAAAATAAAAATACATGATTTTAGAATAGTACATAATGTACAGCCCTTCAACTTATACAATCTCAATGTGAGGCACAAAACCACTCAAGGAGGTGGGTGTTCCTATCCACAAGCCAGCGTGATGGGTTTGCTGCAGTTTTTCTGACTTGGGGCAGTTAGGTGTTGCAGACACTACTGGTTCCTGTACACTCCTCCTTACTTGCCGCAGAACTCTGCTTGGCCGAGTGTCCCTCCCTGCAAGAAGACCCTCCCCCAGTTCAGTGGCAAAAGCCCTGAACTACCCGAGCCAATCATGGTGACTTTATTCTCTTTGCCAGTGATTGTTTTTGGGCAAATGACCTAGGTCAGCTAATGCAACAGGAGACGAGTCTGCTGGGGAACTTCTAGGAAAGTCTTTTAGATCTTAGAAAGACACAGGGATGAAGCGGTCCATCAAGACTCCACAGCTGAGTTTAATGTCTAGGACTGTGGAAGCCACCTCATGACTGTTCAGGTAACTACCCCAGAAATAAACCCACAAATTAGGATGACAGAAGGAAAAGGCAGAGGAATGTAAGATTGTTTTTTAATAGGAAGAACTAACATTTATTCAATCAACAATTGCCTGCTAAGTCAAGACCTTGCTGTTCACTGGAACACAAAGAACATGTGTCCCAATAAACACGTTTCCCCAAACTGCCCTTGTTGTTCCCAGACGTTACTAAGTGACAAAATGCACAAAGTTTCAAGAATGTAAGACTTTGATGATGTCATTGAGTCATTGACTTAACCAAGCCTAGCTTCAACCTACCTTAGACTTCTGTTTAAATGAGCAAACCTCCTTATTGATTACTGGGGTCTTCTGTTCTTTGCAACTCAGCATAACCTAAACATTGTGTCAAACTTTACAGGTATGAATTGAAGCTCTCCTCAAAGGTCCCCAGCGGGGTTCTCAAGCTTGCCGGTGCATTAAAATCACCTGGGAATGTTCAAGGCATGTTCATGCCTGGTCTTCACAAGCAGAGTTTCTGGCTCAATTGGTCTAGGCTGGAGTCTGGGGTTTGATTTTTTTTTTTTTAAAGCTCCTTGGACAATTTTAATGCAAGAACCATGGGCCTAAAAACCCCAAAGGACACAGAAGATGGGTGTTAGAACATCTTTTCTTTCTTACATCTGTCCTGCCTCACTCCTCCTCCCATCCCACATGTTCTTAGGACCCCCCAAACACAGGGTGACCGTACATCTGAGTTTGACTGGGACAGCCTCAGTTTGTAACTGTTGCCATGACATAATTATCAAAAGCAAATCCTTTTACTCTTAAAAATGTCCCCATCTGTATGATTGACTGCTTTACCTAAAATGAGTCTTAGTGGAACTAGTTTAATCAAGAGCCTTAACACCACCCCTCCCCTATTTCCTCTTTTAAAAGGTTATTTATTTACTTTTGGCTGTGCTGGATCTTTGTTGCTGTGTGCGGGCTTTCTCTAGCTGCTGTGAGTGGGTTCTCCTCTCCACTTGCAGTGCTTGGGCTTCTCGTTGCCGTGACTTCTTTTGTTGCGGAGCAAGGGCTCTAGGCACACGGGCTTCAGTAGCTGTGTCCACGGGCTTACTTGCCCCATGGCATATGGAATCTTCCTGGACCGGGCAAGGAACCCATGTCCCCTGCATAGGCAGGCGGGTTCTTAACCACTGGACCACCAGGGAAGCCCTCCTTCCCCGATTTTAGATGAATGTGTGTCTCCCCTAGTGTTGGTAGAGACCCAAGTTTGCAGAGTACCCAGTCCACTTTAGTCCCAACCCTGGAGGCTTTAGATTGGGGTAAAAGATTGTGAATTACGAGAGAGTCTCAGATATCTTGTAGTGAGATATATATATTTCCTGTTATTTTTATGTGCTGAATTATTTGTGCATGTAATCCCACCTGAAAGCAGAGGAGTGCTCGAAATCATTCCCCTGGGGTTCTCCCCAACCCCAGGATGCCCCGATATCCTACCTCAGCCCTTCAGAATTAAAAGAGGAAATTACATGGTGGGGGCTGCTGAAGCAGAAGAGAGCTCTGGATTTAAGACGCTGGGGTGACATCCAACACAGACAGCCAAAGCATCAGGCAAAAGAAATTGAAATAGGGGATCACAGAAACCAAGGGAAAGAAAGATACTGAGTCTCTACAATGAGCTACTGAGAATTTGAGTAGCTTGCTTGGGATTAATAAGGCACTTTAGATGTTACGCAAATGTAACTAAGGTGTGGACATCAGAGGGGGCAGGGCTAAGTGGAATCCTAATTTCACAGAGATCTGATGAATCTTTTGGGGGAAAAACAGAGATGATTCGGAGGACTGCTAGTTGGGCTCCTAGAAGCCATAATGAGGACTTCTAAATAAGAAGGGGTCATCAAGACCACTCCGGCTCTCTTGAGCAATGCCTTGGAGGTTTAGAGAGATGACTCTGGGGGAGGCAAAGTGGAGGGCCCTAGGTTTCTCTAGAAGCACTGGTCATTGTTGAATAATTCTTCACAATGAGACACTTAAGGACTTTCCTGGTGATCCAGCGGCTAAGACTCCACACTCCCAATGCTGGGCACCCAGGGCTCAATCCTTGGTCAGGGAACTAGACCCCACATACCACACTAAGAGTTTGCATGCCACAACTAAAGATTCCACATGCAGAAACTAAGACCCAACACAGCCAAATAAATAAATATTGTTTTTTAAAAATGAGACACTTAAAAGTGCCACTTCAACTTCTGATTTCCCTGATACAACTCAGGAAAGAATTAGAAATGGGACTAGCAAATTTCTTGCTGTGGCCCCAGAGGCAAGTGATCTCCCTTCTATCTCTAGGAGAGAAGCAGGGTCAACTCTGGTGGTTGTATCGGTTATACGTTGCTGGGTCACAAACTATTCCAGAAGTTAGTGGCTTAAAACAGGAACCATTTATTTGCTCACCATTTTGATATCAAGTCAGGATTAAGCACAGTCAAAGCTATGGTTTTTCCAGTAGTCATGTATGGATGTGAGAGTTGGACCTTAAAGAAGGTTGAGCACCAAAGAATTGATGCTTTTGAACTGTGGTGCTGGAGAAGACTCTTCGGAGTCACTTAGACTGCAAGTAGATCAAACCAGTCAATCCTAAAGAAAATTAACCCTGAATATTCATTGGAACAGAGAAGGCAATGGCAAGCCACTCCAGTACTCTTACCTGGAAAATCCCATGGATGGAGGAGCCTGGTAGGCTGCAGTCCATGGGGTCACGAAGAGTCGGACACTTACTGAGCGACTTCACTTTCACTTTTCACTTTCATGCATTGGAGAAGGAAATGGCAACCCACTCCAGTGTTCTTGCCTAAAGAATCCCAGGGATGGTGGAGCCTGGTGGGCTGCCTTCTGTGGGGTCGCACAGAGTCAGACACGACTGAAGCGACTTAGCAGCAGCATTCATTGGAAGGACTGATGCTAAAGCTAAAGCTCCAATACTTGGTCCCCTAAAGCAAAGAGCTGACTGATTGGAAAAGATCCTGATCCTGGGAAAGATTGAAGGTGGGAGGAGAAGGGGAAGACAGAGGATGAGATGGTTGAATGGCATCACCAACTCAGTGGACATGAGTTTGAGCAAACTCCGGGAGATGGTGAAGGACAGGGAAGCCTGCCTTCACCTGTGCTGGAGTCCACGGAGTCGCAAAGAGTTGGACATGACTGAGTGACTGAACAACAGCAACAGAATTAAAGCTGGGACAGTTCATCCTTGCTCTATGCAGCATCTGCCGGGACGTCTTGACTGGGAGGAGGGTTACTCTCAAGCCAGCCTCCTCCCATAGCTGTCAGCTGAGCGCTCAGCCTGGGCTGGCCACCAGGGGCCTCAGTTCTCTTCCAGAGGGACCTTGGCAAGTGTCCAAGCTCAGGCTCCCTCACAATATGGAGGCTGGGTTCCAAGAGGAAACTGGGACAGCGTCACTTCCGCTATATTCCTTTGGTCAAAACAGCCACAAGCCTGGCCCAGCATACAGAGCAGCAGAGAAATAGCTCCTATTTTTTCAGTGTCAGAAGTGACAGTAATGTTCGTGTGTGTGGCAACACCAGGTCTTAGTTGCAGTGCAGGATATTTGCTGTCTCATGTGGGATCTCGTTCCCTGACCAGGAATCGAACCTGGGCCCCCTACATTAGGAATACAGAGTCTTAATCATTGGACCTCCAGGGAAGTCCCTGCTGCCATCTTTAATGCCCTACATGGACCATGGGAAAGATCAGCTATAGAATGTCAGAACAAATGGCTGTTTAAGTAGAATTTCACAGTTGTCTGGTCCTACCAGGAGGAAGGAGAAAGAAATTTTGGGACTTCAATATTCCTGATGATTTGCTGAGGAGGAAGAAGAGACAAAGGCCGGTTTCATTACTTGCTACTGTAATTCACACTCTTGGTCTTATTCCTAAATTTGTAAAGCCAAGGGGAAAAAATATACATATGTATATATATATTTGGAGCTGAAAACTTCAAAATTTAAGATTGACATATGACAAATGATTTAATTTAAAACTATTAAGTTAAAATGTTTACTATGTGCAAGATAGTATAATAGGTTTTATAATGGTTATAAAGTTTTACAGGTCATGGCTTCTGTCCTTGGGAAACTTTTCAGTTTATTTAACAAGCATTAGACAAGTAGGTGCCAAACATCGTCTAGGTGCTACTAGCTGGTAGAGACAAAGATAGGAAACACCATCATCTCTGCCTTCATGGACTTCACAGTCCACTAGAGGTAAGAGATGAACATAAATATGTCATGTGGCAAGTATGATCCAAACTCTGTAAATGATAAGTAAAATATGTGTATAATAGAAGAAAAAATCAAAATACTCAATCTAAAATGTTAAGAATGTTAAGATGAGTGAGCTTTTGTTTTTGCTTTCTACTTTTACATTTTTAGAAATGAATTTTCAAATAGAAAAAAATATATATATTAACTGCAATGTGGCACTGTAATAGAGAAATTCCAGTATGTTCTGCAAGCTGAGAGGGAGTCCTTAGTCTCTCCTGGAAGGAGGAGAGAGAAGTTTATGCAGAGGAGGTGACTTCAAAGTCAGGGATTGAAGGGGAACTAGAAGTTGAGGTTGACCTTTGTGTTTCATGGGGTATAACCTTGCCTGGCTCTCTTATTTGAGAGAAAATCTTTATTGTGTGTGCACTCTTGGGTCTCTAGAGCTTTGTCTCCTTCAGGTAAGAGGCTCCATTTAGACTTCTTTCCTTCCTGGAAGCCAAGGCAGGAGAACAAACCCTGGGTTCAGCCTGTCAGCCTCCCTGCCCACAATATTGAATCTGGTGGCAGAGGAGCAAACTGGATAGACCTCATCCGTAGCCAGTGTGGGCGATGGTACCGACGGTGCTGACTAATGGCAATAGTGCCCAGCAGCCGCGCTGGCAGAATCCTGTAACCAAACAGCTGTACTTTCGGGCCTTGATTCTCCTTGGTTCCCTGCTCGTGTCTGCATTCCAGTCTTGGTCCTCTAGCTTCCTGTTATTCCATGAGTCCCTGCCAATAAATTCCTTAAGGAAAGCCAAGCTTGGGTTCTGTTGTTTGAAGCAACTGACTGATATAGGTGAGGGTTAGGCAGGCAGGGTGCCGGGTGTGGGGGGCGCGTGGAGGAGATAGGTGTAAATCACAGCGTGTGCAAAGATGGAGAAAGAACACAGGTAGTACCTTCTAGAAGGAGAGATGAGATATCTACTCAGATATAACCGTGGTAGGGAAAAACATCCATGTGAAATATTTTGGAGATGCAGAAGATGGTATGATC
Source organism: Cephalophus harveyi (assembly GCA_006410635.1). NCBI lineage: Eukaryota > Metazoa > Chordata > Mammalia > Artiodactyla > Bovidae > Cephalophus > Cephalophus harveyi. The sequence goes on from SJYT01061858.1 coordinate 1,229,509, forward strand.
ACTTCTTTTTAAAACAATTATTTAGTTATTTAGGCTGCATCAGGTCTTTGTTGTGAGGAGTGGACTTCTCTCTGGTTGTTGCACGTAGGCTTAGGACCCCAACCACCGTCACCCCACCCCACCCTCCACACTCCCCCACATCCTCCCAAACCCCCTGCCCTGGCATGTAGGATCTTGGTTTCCCAATCAGGTTTCAAACCCGAGTCCCCTGGTGCGGAAGGTGGGTTCTTTTTTAAAGTTAATTTATTTTAATATTATTATTGATATTATTATTTTGGCTGCACTGGGTCCTTGTTGCCTGTGGGCTTCCTCTAGCTGCATCAAGTAGGGGCCTCTCTTGCTACAGAGCACAAGCTCTAGAGGCGAGGTCTTCAGTAGTTGCAGTACACGGGCTTAGCTGCCCTGCAGCAAATGGGATCTTCCCTGATCAGGGATGGAACCGGTGTCTCCTGCATTGGTAGGCGGACTCTCAGCCCCTGGACCACCAGGGAAGCCCCTGGAAGGTGAATTCTTGACCACTGGACCACCAGGGAAATCCCCACAATCACTTCTTACTGGGTTTATTAGCAAAGATGCAGTGGAAGAAATAGAATTAGCTTGATCATTGGAGAAGAGGAAAGAAAAGTAATCACTCCAGGCTGAAGGAGAATTATATCCTGATCGAAAAGATTCATGTGTATTTAGGAATCTTGTAGTAAAGTAGTTCAATTTAGCTGATGCATGGGAGAGAACAGAGAAGCTTGGGCAGTTGGCAAGTAGTAAATTCCATTGGTGTTTCATGCTAGGACATAGACTTTGGACTTTAGTACATAACAGGGAAGCATGGAAGGTTTGTGAACAAGGAGTGTTATCATGCAAGTGATAAGATGCTGAATCTGGTGGTCATGAATAGCATGGTCCATTAGGGCCGCTGCAATAACTTAGGATGAGCTGAATGTCCTGAATTAGGCTGACAATAGTGGGAATGGAAAGGACCAATGTGCAAAATAATAGTTTGTAAACTGATGGATCCTCTGTTTTAAAAAAATTCAAATTTTAAACATGCATAGGCGCACAATCCCTGTGTTTATAAATGGGCTGTATTTACATATATACAGAGTATGACATGCCACATATGCTGGCTGTAATTCTCTCCAACAAATAGCGTGGGGAATTTATTCCATACATTACGCAAAACAAATAAAACAAATATAGCCAGACAAAGACACTCTGCCTCATTTCATGGAAGTGTTTGGAACATATGTTAGTGTGTGTGTACACACGCATGTGGATTTGGAATACAGCAAAAAGCTTGGACAATAGGTGGAATTCTCCAGTTCCTCTGAGGAATCAGGCTGTTTCCTGTAAGTCTGCTTTATTGCAGTTGATGTGCGTGTGTGCTCAATCAGTCACATCCAACTTTTTGCGACCCCATGGACTGCAGCCTGCCAGGCTCCTCGGTCCATGGGATTTCCCAGGCAAGAATACTGGAGAGGGGTTGCCATTTCCTTCTCCAGTTGAAGTTGTTGGTTAATACAATGTATTACTGCTGAGGTAGGTGGAAGTTCCCTGGTTTTGTCTATAGAAAAAATTCTGGTATTCCCAAGGACAATGAAGTTGAAAAGTTTCCTTAATAAATAGGATGAGCTAAAGCAATGATGAGACAGACTGAGATTCACCTTACAACCCTCCTTCTGTCATCCAATCACATTTATTGATTCTTCCTCCTAATTATATTTGAAACCTACATCCTATTCTAGTCTAAACCCTCACCGTCACCCCAAAACTCAATTCAAAAACACCTTCTTGACCACAGCAGCTCTAGTCTAAATCTTAGGTCTCTCGCTTTCCAACAAAGGATATGCATTGGTCAGTTTGCTTCCAGACGCCCCTTTCTAGCGAGGCGGGACCATGGCCCTTCCTGAGTAGACAGTAGGCTACATGACCCTGCCCTCAACTGTATTTGGCCCTGATTCAACACTCACCTACTACATTCTTTTTCTTAGGAATTTGAAATTGGAACCCAATGACTATAATTACCTGTAAGTGTTAGATCTGAAGGTCACACAAAGTCTAGAGTTTGGCACCATTTCAGGGAAGCCATAGGGGTTTCCCTGGTAGCTCAGCTGGTAAAGAATTCACCCGCAATGCAGGAGACCCCAGTTCAATTCCTGGGTCAGGAAGATCCCCTGGAGAAGGAATAGGCTACCCATTCCAGTATTTTCGGGGTTCCCTGGTGGCTCAGATGGTAAAGAATCCTCCTGCAATGCGGGAGACCTGGGTTCGATCCCTGGGTTGGAAAGATCCCCTGGAGGAGGGTGAGGAAACCCACTCCAGTATTCTGGCTTGGAGAATACCCATGGACCAGAAGAAGCTGGCAGGCTACAGTCCATTAGGTCACAAAGAGTTGGACGTGGTGCGTCATCCATGGTGAACCTTGTGAAAACCAAGTAATGAGGTGAGTCTGGAGAAAGGAATAGATACACCAAGGGAAGTGGAGACAAAAGACCCCATTATCCTCAAAGAAATTAAAGAGATAGAGATGGAGAAAGAAAGAATTCCAGTATTTTCGGGGTTCCCTGGTGGCTCAGATGGTAAAGAATCCTCCTGCAATGTGGGAGACCTGGGTTCGATCCCTGGATTGGAAAGATCCCCTGGAGGAGGGCGAGGAAACCCATTCCAGTATTCTGGCTTGGAGAATACCCATGGACCAGAAGAAGCTGGCAGGCTACAGTCCATTAGGTCGCAAAGAGTTGGACGTGGTGCGTCATCCATGATGAACCTTGTGAAAACCAAGTAATGAGGTGAGTCTGGAGAAAGGAATAGATACACCAAGGGAAGTGGAGACAAAAGACCCCATTATCCTCAAAGAAATTAAAGAGATAGAGATGGAGAAAGAAAGAAATGGAGAGACTGCAAGCTGCTCTGGTTCCTAAAGTATTTCAGGACTAGAAAATGGGCTTCCTGAATCCTAAGGATCCACTATACACTTCCTTCTTGGGTTCCATGACATTTCTCTACATCCTTACATGCTGCTGCTAGGTCGCTTCAGTTGTGTCCAACTCTGTGCGACCCCATAAACGGCAGCCCACCAGGCTCCCCTGTCCCTGGGATTCTCCAGGCAAGAACACTGGAGTGGGTTGCCATTTCCTTCTCCAATGCATGAAAGTGAAAGTGAAAGTGAACTCGCTCAGTCGTGTCCGACTCTTCATGACCCCATGGACTGCAGCCTACCAGGCTCCTCCATCCAAGGGATTTTCCAGGCAAGAGTACTGGAGTGGGGTGCCATTGCCTTCTCCACATCCTTACATGAGCCCTCCTTGATTTCAGCTAGTCTGAAGCCACTCCTATGCTTTCCCCTAAGGAAACTTCCCACACACCTAGTCCACGCTCTGCCATAGCAATTACCGTATTACATTACAGCGGCTTATTTGCTGTCTCCCTTTCCTGTTGGGCTTTGATCTCCCTTGAGACAAGAACTTCACCCTGTTCTCTGTTCATCCTTTGTATCCCCAGCACTTAGGGGAGTGATGGGTATATTAGCAAATATTCAGTAAATGTTTAGAGATTACTTCAGAGGTAGGGGTCATCCCTTTCACCATTTGTATTGATTCTGCCTTATTGTAACTCTCTTTTTCCACAGGGTTTTGACAGCATAGACAATATGTATGAACAATTGCTTCTGAAGCTGTCCTGGGAGTCTCAGAGTGCAGAGCTAGGAGCTGGAAAATCCCAGACTCCTAGGCTGAAAGAGACCTGGAGAAGCCATTGTCCTGGGAAAACTGAGAGTTCTGCAGTGAAAGATTAGCTACTCTCTTTATTTAAGAACATTATTTGACTTCACACACACACGCACAAATATTATAGCAAGACTAATAAAAAAGTAAAAAATTTAAAAATTCACCCATGATGTCATCATGACCATAAAACAGCCTGTTTTCATATGTCTACATATTTCTCTTCCAGCCCTTGTCTGTATGCATTTATGTAACTTTTACAGAGTTAATGTCATCACTAAGATAAAAGCATGTTTTTCTTTTTACTGAACAATTCATCATAATTAGGGACTTACTTGGCAGTCCAGTGGTTAAGACTACTTGCCTCCACTGCAGGTGGCCTGGGTTCGATCCCTGGTCAGGTCACTAAGATCCCATGAGCCACATTTGCTCATTCAGTCATTCAGTCATGTCTGACTCTTTGTGACCCCATGGACTGCCGCACACGAGGCTTCCCTGTCCTTCACCCTCTCCTGGAGCTTGCTCAAACTGATGTCCACTGAGTTGGTGATGCCATCCAACCATCTTGCCCTTTGTCATCCCCTTCTCCTCATGCTACATGGCCCCCCAAAAAAAGAAAAAAAAAAACCTTCAATTCATAATTATTTTTTCCATGTTGTTATAGAGACTTTCTAAGTTTTAATGGATATATATATACACATTATAATATCAGAATTGATTAGATATGCTTTAAATTGCTTAAAATTTCCTATTGTGGAATCACATATTTTCTTTTTCTTTCTTTCCTTCCTTCCTTCTCTCATCTTATTTCTTTCCTTCCTTCAGCTTTTCCTTCCTTTCTCTCTTTCTTTTTCTTTCTTCCTTCCTTTCTTACATTGGACATCTTTGTATAAATTCTTTTCTTCTTTGGTTTGAGTCAGAATAATTCTACCCATAGCCCAGTTACTGGGATCAGGCTCTGTTTTCATTGAACAACAAATATTTACTGAGCACCTACTGCTTCAGCTGGTAAATGTTGGGGACACAGTGATGCAAACGATGCCTGTCCCTCCAAAACCTTTCTTCCTGATAATGGAGAGACACATTAACAGAAAAATCAGAATATACCACCATCAAACACTGTAACAGATAAGAACAAACTGCTGTGGAAGCCCAGGTGGAGTTTGTCTGGGGGGTGCTTGATTTGCTGCATTTCTTTCTAAAAGGATGCCGATGGTCCCTGCCCCCAGCATACATGGCGTACATTGCAGTCTCTCCAACCACAATGTCTTTAATAAAGACATTCAAAGAAGAACATTTGCAGCTCTGCTAATGTAAGAATCACATACTAAGCTCTCATCACGTTCTGGGGGCTTATGGACCTAATACAATTCCCTCAACAGCAATATGAGGTCTTTATTGTCTCATTGTACAGAATAAGAAACAAGAGCCTCAAAGGTGTGAAGGAGCCAGCCTATGGATTCACTCAGTTGAGATGCGGAATCACATTCTTATTAATCGCCACAGTTTGCTCCTGCATCACACCACAGCAGGAGACTCTTTTGCCAATGGAAAGCCCTTTCTCATTGGAGATGGGACTCAGTTGAGCTCTATTCTCCATAAATGCAGTTGCTGCTTTCCAACAAGGAGCTTACTGGAAAGCATTGTGCTTGTTGTGCTTGGAGGTCTTGAGGATAAGGTTTTTGGTTTCGTTTTAAATATTTATTCATATATTTGGCTGCGCTGGGTATTAGTTGTGGCACATGGATTCTTTAGTTGAGGCATGCAAACTCTTAGCTGTAGCATGTGGGATCTAGTTCCCTGATCAGGGATTGAACCTGGGCCCTCAGCATTGGGAGTATAGCGTCATAGCTACTGGACCACTAGGGAAGTCCCAAGAATGGAGTTTTGAGTCTCCTCAAACCATTCTGTCTTTTCTTTTCAACCCACACTAACAGGCCCTCTTCCCAACCCTCACCCTAACTTTAGGGGCTGAAGCTGTGCTGGTTCAGCAGATGGTATTTGGATGATCGTCCAGAAGCCCATTCTGATTCGGCCGTGCTGCTCGATCACTTGTGTGGATGCTGCGGCAACAAAAAGCACATATTTTTAGCCTTTCATTATGGGTCAAAACAATCTTCATAGGACTTCACAGATGGCACAAGTGGTTAAGAACACCCTTGCCAGTGCAGGAGACATCAGAGACATGGGTTTGATCCCTTGGTAGGGAAGAACCCCTGGAGGAGGGCATGGCAACCCACTCCAGTATTCTTGCCTGGAGAATCCCAGGGACAGATGAGCCTGGCAGGCTACAGTCCATGGGGTCGAACAGAGTCTGGCATGACTGAAGTGACTCAGCACACAGGCACGCACATGATCTTCACAGCAGGCAATATATTTTATCTTTGGCATGTCTATTTCCAGTCACTGCAGGAACTGAATACGGAAATATATATGGGAACTTCCTTGGGAGTCCAGTGGCTAAGACTGTCCACTCCGAATGCAGGGGGCTTGAGTTCTATCCCTCATCAGGAAATTAGATCCCACATGCAGCAACTAAGACCCAGAGCAGCTAAATAAATAAATAAATAATAGTTTTACTATCTTTTTCTCTAGCAAAAGAACTTTATGAACTTAACTCAATGAAAACACATCATAGTCTCATAAATGTTTCCTAGGTAAGAAATTATTAGCAAAAAACTCTGCATCTAAATAGGAAAAATAAGTTGTCCTTGGTTGGGCTCACAGGAAACAGCCCTTGACACAACAATTCATGAACAAGTGATTTACTAAGGAAACCCTTCCGGAAGAAGCCAGTGAGGGAGTGGGGAAAGCAGGCCAGGAATGTGGGAGATGCTAAGCAAGGACGTGATTTCAGACGATGCTTCTGCTCACACCCGATCCCCAGGGGAGCTCAGATATGTTCATTATTCCTTAGAGTTTGTCTCCGTCAAAGCAGGAAAGGTGAAATTTTGTACTCCAGGGCACAGAATCACTGCCTTTGGGCCAGTTTATGGGGATGTAATAAACCCTGAGCACTGTTGGCTCTCTGGGCTTCAGCAGAGCAAACCCTTGGGAGTCTGAAACTCTCTGAAGAAAGTCCCAGGTGTGAGAGGCTAGATCAGAAGCAGGCAGAAGTGGAGGATGGACACACAGAACCTGTACAAAGCATCCTGCTCGGAACAGCATCCAGTTGGGAAATGTGACTGCCCAGGAAGTCAGCACATTCTCTAGAAGGAGAATGTGGAAGGAGAAGGAGATGTGGATTTGCACCCCAACTTCACTTGCGAGACTTGCAACCGAGTCCTGCTAGACTTTGGTTCTCTCCTTCATGAAGTGGGAACAGTATCTTCTGGGGGAGGAGTAAAAATTCAAGGTATTTTATTTGAAGAATTATTTTGATGACTAATAGACAGGTACTCAGTGCTTGCATGCAAATATGCTCACTCACTCAGTCATGTCTGACTCTTTACGACCCCATGGACTGTAGCTCGCCAGGCTCTTCTATCCATGGGATTTCCCAGGCTAGAATACTGGAATGGGTTGCCATTTCCTTCTCCAGGGGATCTTCCCAACTCAGGAATCGAACTCACATCTCTTATGGCTCCTGCATTGGCAGGTGGATTCTTACCACTGTGCCACCTGGGATGTTCAGGTGCTCAATAAATCGTTGTTGTTTAAGTTGTGTCCAACTCTCTGTGGCCCCATGGACCACAGCACACCAGGCTTTCCTGTCCTTCACTATCTCCCAGAATTTGCTCAAACTCATGTCCGTGGAGTCAGTGATACCATCCAACTATCTCATCTTCTGTCACCCCCTTCTCCACCTGCCTTCAATCTTTCCCAGCATCAGGGTCTTTTCCAATGAGTCAGCTCTTCGCGTCAGGTGGCCAAAGTATTGGAGTTTCAGCTTCAGCATCAGTCCTTCCAATGAATATTCAGGGTTGATTTCCTTTAGGATTGATGGGTTTGATCTCCTTGCTGTCTAAGGGACTCTCAAGAGTCTCAATAAATGGTAGCTATTAATTCTGATTTAATATAAAGGCAATTTTTAAAATGTATTCAGCCCAGCTGGATCATATACATAAAAATATCCATTCTCACATCATGAAATGAGCATAGATTATATAAAGAGATGATATATTTTTGGCCCTACTTTACCTGTATAGACTACATCTTCCCTTAGAGAGAGTTATCAGTCAGGAAATCAAAATAAGCTTCTTTTAAACATGCAAGCAGGAAGAAAATTTATTCTTGCTCACCGATGCTTTTTATTTTTACTTTTTATGATGAAAATCTTTGAACAGACACAGAAAGGGAGAAGAGAGCATACTGAACCCCTGGAGAGCACAATACATCTAGTTTCAAAAATTATCAACTCACGGCTAATCTTCTTTTATCTATAGCCTACCGTCCCCCTCCCTCTCACATTATTTTCAAGCAAATTCTAGATACTGTAAACTTCAATATGTATCTCTAAAAGGTAAAGGCTCTTTTTGAATTTTACTTTTTAAATGAACACACAGCACAATTGCCTTTTTGCGGTGTGTATGTCTCCATGAATTTTGATGCATGTGTAGATTCGTGTAACCATTATTACAATCATGATACAGAATAGTCTCATTACCCCAGAAGGCTTTTTATCTACAGCCACAATCTTACCACATCTTTAAAAACAGTAACAAACAGACTTTTAAAAAGATAAACATGATCTTATTTATCTATAATCAAGAGACAACACTCTAATTCACAATGTCCCTTTTACAATAGAAGTGTTCATATCTAGGCATTCAAATGTACCATGAACAGAACATGTTCTAAGCATCCTTCACGCTTCTCTCCAACAAGTGGTCCTATCCAACATGATCCTTTTGTAACAATTCACTCATTCCCTCCTGCATACAATTACATTCCTGCCCAACACAGATCTCTTTCTTGATAGATATTTCATAACACCTTCAGTTCTCCCAGTTACATAATTATCCACCTTACCATGATTAACTCTTTTATAGAACTTACCATGATTAACTCATTCATAGAAGAGTAGAGTTGTCAGTTTTTATTGAATGATACAGCTTTATCTGAATAAAGCTGAATTTTAATTCAACTATATTTCTCAAGAAAATAACTTAGAAACTAAGATCTGGAAGAGGTTCAAAAACCACTCACTGGAATCCCTTCATTTCATGGATGAGAAAAAGCAGCTCAGATATTTTAAAACTTACCCAAGGCACACATTTGATTAGGAGAGGGGCTGCAGCCAGAACGAAGCATCCTGATATTGAGGGCTCTTTCTATTGCACCATATTGGCGGGCATCCTTTTTCCTTCATTTCACTGTCACCTGGGTGTGGGTTTCTTTACCATCTGTACATCCATATGTCATTTTATGAAATGTCCAAAAAAGGCAAATCTATAGAGACCAAAAAACAAACTAGTGATTGCCAAGAACTGTGGGTAAGAATGAAGATTGACTGTAGACAGGCACAAGGAATCTTCTGGGGGTGATGGGAATGTTCTAAAGCTGGATGTGGTAGTGGTTGCACAACTCTGTAAATTAACTAGAATAGTATGCTTAACATGGGTGAATTTTATGGTGCTGAAATTAAATTATACCTTAATACAGCTGTTTATTTAAAAAAAAAAAAAACAGCTGCCTACGGATATTTACTTATCTCTTATAACTGGATGTCTGAAGTAGGTGATTCTCAGCTTCATCCAGCAGCTTCATGATGTCATCAGACTCATGCTCTTACTTTGCTTTAAGTCTGCTGTCCTGATCTCATTGGCCTCTGATCCACATGCTCATCGTTTCATGGCCCCAAAACGGCTGCTGCAGCTCTGGAAACAAATCCATATATACAGCAAGAAGAAAAACGGTGTTTGTAAGTTCTTAGCTCCCACCAGGCTCTTTTATAAGAGGATGTCCCCCAGTCGACTCCTCCTGGTCTCTCACTGGGCAGAACCAGATCACATGCCACCCCCATGTGCAAAAAGAGGCTGAGTATATGAGCAGAGAGCAAATGGAGTGGAGCGACCAGGACTGGCTTAGTGCTGGGGCTGGCCACACCGCCTTGCTGGACTAAAGCGGGGTTCTGTTGGCAAGAGTCAAGGGTGCAGGAGGTTGTGGTGGATATTGAGTGGGCAGCTAAGAGTGTCTCCACACGAGAAAACTAAAAATGTGCTAAATATGTTATTCTTTGTTCAGAGGTTTTACAGCATATGGGTTAAAAGCACAGACTCTGGAGAAAGTCTGCGAGGCTTCAGTCCCAGCTTAACCTAACTCACTGTGTGAACTTAGAGGACTTCAGTAATCAGCCTGTTGACTCTGCTGTAAACTGGAGATAATAATAACTCCTATTCAGAGTTATGTGAGAACTGAATGAGTTTACAGGTAGAACATTCTTAGAACAATGCCTGGTGTATAGTAAGCACTTTATTTGATGTCATTGTTTAGTCACTAAGTCGTGTCTAACTCTTCTGCGACTCTTTGGACAGTAACCCCCCAGGCTCCTCTGTCCATGGGATTTTCCAAGAATATTGGAGTGGGTTGGTATTTCCTTTTTTAGGAGATCTTCATGACCGAGGATTGAGCCCACATCTCCTGCACTGGCAAGTGGATTCTTTACCGCCGAGCCACCTGCAAAGCTAAGCACGGTATGAGTGATATTATGTGCACAAATGCATGTAAATGGCACCCCACTCCAGTACTCCTGCCTGGAAAATTCCATGGACAGAGGAGCCTGGTAGGCTGCAGTCCACGGGGTTGCTAAGAGTTGGACACGACTGAGCGACTTCACTTTGACTTTTCACTTTCATGCATTGGAGAAGGAAATGGCAACCCACTCCAGTATTCTTGCCTAGAGAATCCCAGGGATGGGGGAGCCTGGTAGGTTGCCGTCTATGGGGTCGCACAGAGTCGGACACGACTGAAGCGACTTAGCAGCAGCAGCACATCTTTTATTCAACAAATATTTATTGACTATTTGATATGTGCCAGGCAGTGAGCTAGACACTTGGATAAAACAAGATAGATTGCTCCTGAACTTGCTGAGCTTGGGTTCTGATGAAAGAAATCTATAATAAATATCAATAAATGCATAAGATTTTAGATTGTGATAATGCTATGAAGGAAATAAACAGAGTGAGGAGATAGAGACTAGAAGAAACAATTATCTTAGAGCAAGAAGGAACAACTGAGCTGAGATCTTACCGGTGAGAATGAGGAGTCATACGAACATCCAAGAGAAGAACTTTCCAGCTAGTAAAAACACTTAGTACCAGGTCCTGGGGAAGGAAGGAATTTGCTTATTCTAAACTGGTTCATACTGTTCATGGGGTTCTCAAGGCAAGAATACTGAAGTGATGCTTTTGAACTGTGGTGTTGGAGACGACTCTTGAGAATCCCTTGGACTGCAAGGAGATCCAACCAGTCCATTCTGAAGGAGATCAACCCTGGGATTTCTTTGGAAGGAATGATGCTAAAGCTGAAACTCCAGTACTTTGGCCACCTCATGCAAAAAGTTGACTCATTGGAAAGGACTCTGATGCTGGGAGGGATTAGGAGCAGGGGGAGAAGGGGACGACAGAGGATGAGATGGCTGGATGGCATCACGGACTCGATAGACGTGAGTCTGAGTGAACTCCGAGAGATGGTGATGGACAGGGAGGCCTGGCGTGCTGCGATTCATGGGGTCGCAAAGAGTCGGACACGACTGAGCGACTGAACTGAACTGAAACTGGTTCATAGACCCAACATGGCTAGGACAAGATGAGCAAGGGGGATGGGGCTTAGGTGAGGCTGAAGAGGAGGCCAGGGCCCAGACCGCATAGTGCCTTGTAGGCAGCGGAAGGTTCCTAAGCTTTAGTCTTAGTGCAGTGAGAAACCATTAAAGACTTTTTAAAAATTAAAATACAGTTGATTTACAATTGGGTGTACAGCAAAGTGATTCAGCATTTCAGATTCTTTTCCATCATAGGGTATTAAAAGATATTGAATAGGGTTCCCTGTGCTATACAGTAGGTTCCTGCTTGTTATCTGTTTTAGACATGTGCTGTGCTCAGTTGCTCAGTCGTGTCCGACTCTTTGTGACCCCATGGACTGTAGCCTGCCAGGCTCCTCTGTCCATGGGATTCTTGACTCCAGTCATGAATACTGGAGTGGGGTGCCATTTCCTTCTCCAGGGGATCTTCCTGACTTTAGGAATCAAACCTGTGTCTCTTGCATCTCCTGCATTTGCAGGCAGATCCTTTACGACTAGCACCACCTGGGAAGTTTTATACAGAGTAGTGCATATCCCAGATTCCTCATTTACCCCTCTCCACGCCTCCCCACCCCCGTCCCGCCCTTTCCCTTTTGGTAACCATAAGCTTATTTTCCCTGTCTGTGATAATGTGTTTGTTTTTAATCACTCCAGCTGCTTTGTGGGTTGAAGGGAGACAACAGTAGCCTCAGGGAGACCAGTTGTAAACAATGATGATAGATTGAATGAGGATCAGTTCAGTTCAGTTCAGTCGCACAGTCGTGTCCGACTCTTTGCGACCACATGAATCGCAGCACGCCAGGCCTCCCTGTTCATCACCATCTCTCGGAGTTCACTCAGACTCACGTCT
>SJYT01061874.1:0-19623 GCA_006410635.1 Cephalophus harveyi
CTGCTGCAGTCAGTCTCCTAGTATTTTGTTGAGGACTTTTGCTTATAAATGGGATATTGTGCTATAGTTTTCTTTTCCTGTGATGTCTTTAGCTGACTTTGTAATGATGACCTTGTAGGAGTCAGGAAATATTCCCTCCCCTTTTATTTTTGGAAAAGTTTGAGAAAGAGTGATTTTAGTTCTTTAAATATTTGGTGGAACTCATCAGTGAAACCCTCTCTCCTGGGCTTTCCTTTGCTGGAAGGTTTTGACTGTTGGTTCAGTCTCTTTAGTTGTTATGAGATTGTTCAGATTTTCTACTTTCTTTGTGGATAGATCCCTTGTATTAGCCCCTGACAGGTCAAAACCAACACACACAGTTTGCTGGGAATAAGGTCTGCTCTGCTGTCCCTAGCACCAGGTGCTCACAGGGGAACATTGGCTGGTATCTCCAAGACTGATGCTGCTCTGGGTGGGAGGATTGGCCTAGATAAATTAAAATGCCACAGAACTCTCCAGGCCTGTTTCTGTGGACTTTCCCTTGGCTCATTTGGTTCCTGCAAACCTTTCACTACCTTTGAGAATTTCAATCAGGTTGATTCTGGTAATTTTTGCCAAGTTTTTCTAGGAAAGGATGCTCCAATGGTCTGTACTCTGCTATTTTTTATGATGCTAATACTGTCCAATACATTTTAATACATAATCACATTGTTCTCAAACATTAACTTTTTAATCTGAAATTTTAAGTGTTCTCATCATTTTTGTGTCTTATATAAAGAAAGTAAAAAGTGAAAGTTAAGTCGCTCAGACTCTTTGCTATCCCATGGATTGTAGCCTACCAGGCTTGTCCGTTCATGGCATTTTCCAGGCAAAAGTACAGGAGTGGGTTTCCATTTCCTTCTCCAGGGGATCTTCCAGACCCAGGGATCGAACCTGGGTCTCCCGCATTGCGGGCAGATGCTTTACCCTCTGAACCACCAGGTAAGCCCTATATAAAGCCCTCTATTACATTCATTAACCCATGGCTTCTGTCTGGGTCATATTATACCAGCTATTAAACCAGTCATTGGAACCTTCATGACTTGGTTTACCAGCTTTTCCCTTCTTTTATGACAGAAATGGGGACCCTTTACTTTAGAGAACTCTGTTCATATTTAAACCTTATTAAGAATGTTTCATGTGTGGAAGTTTTTAGTATCTGTGCAGGTGTGGCACAGAGATCCTTCTTACTTGGTTTCTCTGTTATCTTTTTTTCACAAGATTCTGGAGCATGCAGGTACAGTTTTCTGCTTTTCCCTTCCATTTTCTGAGATGTCGTTCTGCCTCGACATGCCTGCTTTTGTCAGCTGCTACTAACCAATAGCCACTGTGTAAGGACCCATGACACTGTCAATGGTTTTTCTTGTCTCACCAGAAACCAGTATTCTAGAGGCTCAGAATAGTGAACCCCAGTCCATGTGGGCTGAGTATACTCAGTCTCTGAAGATTTAATGTTGGCAAAAACAACAGATAGGCTTGCCATCAAAGAGATGTGCTTACTAAATATTTGTTTCCCTTGCCTGCAAGTTGAATTACAGAATTTTCAGAACAGAAAGAGACCTTTGATATGATCTATTCAGTATTCTCATTTTACAGATTAGGGAAAGAATTCACAAAAGTTTGTCATCTAACAGAACCCTCCTCTCCAGAATGTACCCCGTGCTGTACCACACAATTGTTTGTGTCTGCATCTAGAAGTTCTTCTCCATGAGGCCTCTCTGGTAACTAGAATTTCAGATTCCTGTGTAGTACAATTTAAAGGCAACTGAGAAAGTACCTCCTTTCCTAGTATGTTTCCTTGTATCTTTTCCTAGTCCTGGAAATGCTGCTGCTATCCCTTCCTCTAGACCTGTAGTGGTCAGTGTGAATGAGGGCACGTCCTCAGGAGGGATGGGTGATATAGTGCATCAGTGCCTGAGGACAAAGCTCTGGTGCTGAGGCTGAGGCAGGAGAGGAAGGGACTGTACAAGCAAAGAAGGACAAACCCAAGTCAAGTGTAGCCAGGCTGCTGAGCCAGAGGTGGGAGAGCAGCGATCGCGTGGGAGGGCTGGCCAAGTGGATTGGGTTACACTGTGGCTTTGCCGTTCCTGTTGTGTGTCTTTGGGCAGAACACCCAAATATGTTGCAACTCAGTTTCCCCATCAGTAGAATGGGAATAGCAAGCAATAGACAGTGTTGGTGAGAAAAAGTATAAAGCACCTCGGATGGTACTTTAAGTAGCTTGAGTGTGAACTGGGATCTTCATAATTGCCGTGCGCGGCATGCGTTGGGCGATGCAGCTCCCTGGTGAGTTTAGGGAGTCTGCTTTTCAGTGTGCACATGTTCCACCCTGGGCGCCTTCTCTTCAGCTCTACTGTGGACTCTTTGATTGGATGTACAGAAAGACTAAGTATGCTGATACCCAGGATGTTTTTGTGAGAAGAAATTTCTTTACAATTTTCAATTTTTTAAATTAAAAAAAGATACTGTGTTGGAGAATTTTGGCAACAGTGCCTGAGCACTCAATCTCAAAACCCAGTTTTCCATATAATAGAGGAAATGTCAGAGTAGGAAGAGCCCTAACAAGGAACTCAAAATGATATTGACACTGCTGTACCTTTTGAATGTGGAGGGCCCCTCAGCATGTTAATAAGTTTGTCAATCTCTTGCTTTATGTGAGATGACAGAACATAGTGGCTCAAATTGGGTCATATAACCTGATTTCAAGGCTAACTCCACGGAGTCGTGAGCAAGTGTGTGGTCTTGCTCATTTAAAAAGTGCCTCATTTACAAAGTGAACATAATAATACATTCCCCCCGAAATCTGCTGACAGGTACAGCAGATTTCATGCATGCAAATCACATAACAAAGTACCTGGCACATAGCAGACATACACAGTTAGCATTGGTGATGGCGGCAGACATCTACCGAATACAGTCCTCAGGCCTTTGTTAAGCGGGCTGTTTTCATTTGCCCTACCAAGGGGTTCTGAGCCAAGCATTAGGCACTGGCCTTTCCCATTTCAACTGAATCATCAATTATTCAGGAGCTGCATTGTTTACTGCTATTTACTTGCTATTGTTTTGGAAACCACTCAGAGAAACTAAGAACATTGCTCAAAGCATATAGGAGGACCGCTGCTGCTGCTGCTGCTAAGTCGCTTCAGTCGTGTCTGACTCTGTGCGACCCCGGAGATGGCAGCCCACCAGGCTCCCCTGTCCCTGGGATTCTCCAGGCAAGAACACTGGAGTGGATTGCCATTTCCTTCTCCAACGCATGAGAGTAAAAAGTGAAAGTGAAGTTGCTCAGTCGTGTCTCACTTTGCGATCCCATGGACTGCAGCCCACCAGGCTCCTCCGTCCATGGGATTTTCCAGGGAAGAGTACTGGAGTGGGGGGCCATTGCCTTCTCCGGTAGGAGGACTGAGGATTCCAAATAAGAGCTGTCAGACTCCAGAGCTTTTCGTATCACCACATTGCCTTATTGAAAAGTTGTCTGCCCTCATGTTTGTAACTTGCCTAGTCCAGAAAGCAGTGTCCCTCAATCTGAACCAAAGGAAATAGAGATTAGATTGCAGTCATATGTGATTGCCTTTTCTGGGTTCTAAGAAAAGTCTCTGGCCATGGGAGGAGAGTGCCCAGATTCTAGGTACCCAGAGCATGTAGGTAAATGACAATAGTTCTGCAGTTTGCAGGGAGTGGCAGGTGTCTTATCTTGATGCAGTAGGGCCTAAGAACATTTCTATTCCCTGTGATTATTGTACACTCCAAAGATAATTTGAAAAAACCCACCTAGAAGATTTTTCTCTGATCACAAAAGTATTAGATATTTACTGTTGAGATGCAAAAATATAGAAAAGCACAGAGAAAGAAAAATTCTAAATATCACCATTTACATTTTAGAATATAATTTTCCAAATATATACCTAGTGACAACTTATACGTGGACAGTTTATGATGAAAATAGCCTTTTACAAACTGCTTTTTACATGAACACATCATAAATACCTGTGTCATTAACATCTACACCATGGTTTCTTTTTAAAAAAACAGTTTAGCTCATATTGCTACTTCAAAGCTTTCTCCACAGCATGATACCTTTTAAAAACTATTTTATCTATTTATTTAGGACGGTGCTGGGTCTTTGTTTCTGTGTGCAGACTTTCTCTAGTTGTGAAGAGCCAGGCCCACTCTCTAGTTGCGGTATGCGGGCTTTTCATTGCAGTGGCTTCTCTTGCGGAGCCTGGGCTCTAGGGCATGCAGGCTTTGGTATTTGCTGTATGTAGGCTCCGTAGTTGTGGCTTGCGGGCCTCAGAGCACTGGCTCAGTAGTTTTGGCACCCAGGCCTATTTGCCCCATAGCCCATGGGTCCTCCTGGACCAGGGATTGAACCGGTGTCCTTTGCATTGCGAGACAGATTTTCAACCACTGGGCTATCAAGGAAGCCCTGCATCATGGTTTCTTATAGTCATAAGTCAAATTTTTTATCTCTATATAGGAACTTAGTCTCAACTGAGAGGCAGAGATCTCTGCACGCAAGTAATAAAAGTCACATTGATGTCTCCCATTATAAATTAAAAAGTAAAATAAAAAAGAAATGTCAGTTAACAAATTCACCGCTTGACCAGACTAAGCCTGTCTTTTCATCATCTTTTCAAGAGTATCTGGTTCATATGTCTTTGTAGCTGGCTGTCACAACTCTGTTGAGTGAAGGCATCGATACAGTTGTCTTGACTGATGGGCATGGATTTTATTGAATTTCATAGGACAGATATGCAGACACCATGCACACACCTTCTATAATGGCAAGGGAGAGTTCTTGGTATGAAGACTCAGCCCATACTACATCTGCAGGCTCTATCTTAGCTTCTCTCCTGTCCCTTTCCTACCACAGATGTGAGGGATATAAGCATTCTCATTGGAAATTATCTTCTTTGTCTAGACCTCTGCCTCCCTTTAGATATTTGGTGATATGCTGGAGTGTGGTGATATCTGACAGTGGAATCCCTTCCTTCCAATATCACATGTAGGTGCTTCCCATTACAGTTCACAAAACTTCCCCAGACTTCTCACAAACAAGTTTATACTAATCTCTTGCCAGCGGAGAATGATGCCAAAGCTGGAGAGGGGAGACAAATGTCACCTGCCCCCCCATCTTGCATTAAATTTATATGTTTCCCTTGGGATGCTTTGCCCTGTGGAACAAGTGTTTGGCAATTTAGCCTCTTTGAAGAGAAGCCTCTAGAGCCTACCATGACGACAGACACCCTTGTGTCTCTCCACCCTCTGAAGCGAGAGGAGTGTTCAGCCCCCTGGCTCTCTCTGCCCTCTGGCTTCCTTCTTCGCACAACTCTAGTCTTTGGACAGAGGCGCCCTATCAGTGTCTTCCTGACTCTGAGTCTGAATTCCTCCTGACGGCAGAATTTCCCAGGGGGCCTGCCTTCCCCTTTTATGTGCTCTTAACAGCTCTTAAGTTTCCCATAGTTGCGCTTGACCTGGATTATCACATCTGATAAACAAACACCATGTGGTCAGCCTGGAAGGCTGCAGATTATTACATTCAGAAATGCTCCAATTCACTAGATATTGGTCTCAGCAAAATATTGACAGTCAGCTTGTACTAAATCTTGAAAAGTTGTTCTTCCATGGATTCACAATAGATGCTATCACACAAAGCCGGGTTCTAGTTTACTTGTGTTTTTTCATCAGGTTTGTCATTCAATTTAACAAATACTTGTTGAGAACGATTGTATAGAGGCCTTGGACTTGGCGCTACTGAGGGAACAGGTTGGTGAGAGAAAGTCTTGCCCTTAGGAAGTATCTAGTGTGATGAGTGACTAAAATGTACATATATGAAACGTGAATAATTGTGGAAGCTTCACTGGGAAAGCCTGGAATGATGACACAAAGTGATTTGAGGCACGGGGTATGTGCTAGTGTGAATCTTGGATATATGAGGCTTTAGGACATATATACCTGGGGCATAAGGACATAAATGGAAACAGTTAGGAAGAAAGAGCATCTCTTCTGTAGATACAGCTTGTCTCATTCACCATTTTTCCGAAGGCATGGAGATTTTTTTCCCCAGTTAGTTTTACCTTTTCTTCCTTTCCTTTCCCCCTCATTCCCTCCCTCCTCCCCTCTTTCCATCTCCTCGTCTCAAATTTTTCTTCTTTTAGTGCTTCAGCTTTAATTATGATATTCTTTAAACTATCAGTTCAGTTTAGTCTCTCAGTCGTGTCCAACTCTTTGTGACCCCATGAGCCACAGCACACCAGGCCTCCCTGTCCATCACCAACTCCTGAAGGTTACTCAAACTCATGTCCATTGAGACGGTGATGCCATCCAACCATTTCATCCTCTGTCGTCGTCTTCTCTACCTGCCTTCAATCTTTCCCAGCATCAGGGTCTTTTCCAATAAGTCAGTTCTTCACCTCAGGTGGCCAAAGTATTGGAGTTTCAGCTTCATGATCAGTCCTTCCAATGAACACCCAGGACTGATCTCCTTTAGGATGGACTGGTTGGATCTCCTTGCAGTCCAAGGGACTTGCAAGAGTCTTCTCCAACACCACAGTTAAAAAACTTCAATTCTTTAGTGCTCAGCTTTCTTTATGGTCCAACTCTCACATCTGTACATGACTACTGGAAAAAGCAAAGCTTTAACTAGACAGATCTTTGTTGGCAAAGTAATGTCTGCTTTTTAATATGCTATCTAGGTTGGTCATAACTTTTCTTCCAAGGAGCAAGTGTCTTTTAATTTCATGGCTGCAGTCACCATCTACAGCTATTTTGGAGCCCCCAAACAAAAAAGTCTCTCACTGTTTCCATTGTTTCCCAATCTATTTGCCATGAAGTGATGGGACCAGATGCCATGATCTTAGTTTTCTGAATGTTGAGCTTTAAGCCAACTTATTGACTCTCCTCTTTCACTTTCATCAAGAGCCTCTTTGGTTGTTCACTTTCTGCCATTAGGGTGGTATCATCTGCATATATGAGGTTATTGATATTTCTACTGGTAAACTTAATTCCAGCTTGTGCTTCATCCATTCTAGCATTTCTCATTACATACTCTGCATATAAGTTAAATAAGCAGAGTGACAACATACAGGCTTGACATACTCCTTTCACAATTTGGAACCAATCTGTTGTTCCATGTCCAGTTCTAACTGTTACTTCTTGACCTGAATAAAGATTTTCCAGGAGTCAGAACAGGTGGTCTGGTATTCCCATCTCTTTCAGAATTTTCCACAGTTTGTTGTGATCCACACAGTCAAAGGCTTTGGCGTAGTCAATAAAGCACAAATAGATATTTTTCTGGAACTCTCACACTTTTTTGATGATCCAGTGGATGTTGGCAGTTTGATTTCTGGTTCCTCTGCCTTTTCTAAATCCAGCAGAAACATCTGGAGGTTCACAGGCCACATACTGTTGAAGCTTGGCTTGGAGAATTTTGAGCATTACTTTGCTAGCGTGTGAGATGAGTGCAATTGTGCAGTAGTTTGAGCATTCTTTGGCATTGCCTTTCTTTGGGACTGCAATAAAAACTCATCTTTTTCAGTCCTGTAGCCAATGCTCATGAAGATCTTTTTTGTATAGTTTTTCTGTGTATTCTTGCCATCTCTTCTTAATATCTTCTGCTTCTGTTAGGTCCGTACCATTTCTGTCCTTTATTGTGACCATCCTTGCATGAAATGTTGCTATTCTTTGGAACTCTGTATTCAGATGGGTATATCTTTCCTTTTATCATTTGCCTTTCACTTCTCTTTTCTCAGCTATTTGTAAGGCCTCCTCAGACAACCATTTTGCCCCTTTAACTTTCTTTTTCTTGGGGATGGTCTTGATCACTGCCTCCTGTACAATGCCATGAACTTCCGTCAATAGTTCATCAGGCACTCTGTCAATCAGATCTATTTCCGTGAATCTATTTGTCACTTCTACAATATAATTGTAAGAGGTTTGATTTAGGTCATACCTGAATGGTCTAGTGGTTTTCCCTACTTCCTTGGATTTATGTCTGAATTTGGCAATAAGGAATTCATGATCTGTGCCACAATCAGCTCCCAGTCTTGTTTTTGCTGACTGTATAGAGCTTCTCCATCTTTGGCTGCAAAGAATATAATCAATCTGATTTTGGTATTGACCATCTGGTGATGTTCATGTGTAGAGTCTTCTCTTGTGTTGTTGGAAGAGGGTGTTTGCTATGACCAGTGCGTTCTCTTGACAGAACTCTGTTAGCCTTTGCCCTGCTTCATTCTGTACTCCAAGGCCAAAAGCCTGTTACTCCAAGTATTTCTTGACTTCATACTTTTGCATTCCAGTCCCCTGTAATGAAAAGGACATCTTTTTTGTGTGTTAGTTCTAGAAGGTCTTGTAGGTCTTCATAGAACCATTCAACTTCTTCAGCATTACTGGTCCAGGCATAGAATTGTATTACTGTGGCATTGAATGGTTTGCCTTGGAAATGAACAGAGATCATTCTGTCATTTTTGAGATTACATCCAAGTACTGTATTTTGGACTCTTTTGTTGACTATGATGGCTACTCCATTTCTTTTAAGGGATTCTTGCCCACAAGTATCTGGATTATATAATGATCATCTGAATTAAATTCACCCATTCCAGTCCATTTTAGTTCATTGATTCCTAAAATGTCAATGTTCACTCTCACCATCTCCTATTTGACCACTTCCAATTTGCCTTGATTCATGGACCTAACATTCCAGATTGCTATGTAATATTGTTCTTTACATCATTGGACTTTACTTCCATCACCAGTCACATCCACAACTGGGTTTTGTTTTTTCTTTGGCTTTGTCTCTCCATTCTTTCTGGAGTTATTTCTCCACTGATCTCCAGTAGCATATTGGGCAGCTCACCAACCTGAGTAGTTCATCTTTCAGTGTCCTATCTTTTTGAGTTTTCATACTGTTCTGAATTATCTGTTCACCCTAAAACAGTTATAATCAACCAGGCTAATTTTTCAATCCCTACCCCAACATATACACACCAGCAACAGTGTCTAAGTTTGAAGATGGTTTTGTTGGTGCAGACTGTAAGAGCTGTGCTTTTTGCATTTGGTGGGTAGAGGCCAGGCAGACCTTAAATATCCTACAGTGAATAGGAATGTCCCCCCGCCTTAATAAAGAATTATCTCGCCCCAAAGTCAATAGTGTAAAAAAAATTTGAGAAACTCTGCCCTCAGTTCAGTTCAGTTCAGTCGCTCAGTCGTGTTCAACTCTTTGCGACCCCATGATTGCAGCACGCCAGGCCTCCCTGTCCATCACCAACTCCCGGAGTTCACCCAAACCCACGTCCATCGAGTTGGTGATGCCATCCAGCAATCTCATCCTCTGTCATCCCCTTTTCCTCCTGCTCCCAATCTCTCCCAGCATCAAAGTCTTTTCCAAGGAGTCAACTCTTTGCATGAGGTGGCCAAAGTACTGGAGTTTCAGCTTTAGCATCAGTCCTTCCAATGAACACCCAGGACTGATCTCCTTTAGAATGGACTGGTTGGATCTCCTTGCAGTCCATGGTACTCTCAAGATTCTTCTCCAACATCACAGTTCAAAAACATCAATTCTTCGGCATTCAGCTTTCTTCACAGTCCAACTCTCACATCCATACATGACTACTGGAAAAACCATAACCTTGACTAGACAGACCTTTGTTGGCAAAGTAATGTCTCTACTTTTGAATATGCTCTCTAGGTTGGTCATAACTTTCCTTCCAAGAAGTAAGCGTCTTTTAATTTCATGACTGTAATCACCATCTGATTTTGGAGCCCCCCAAAATAAAGTCTGACACTGTTCCCACTGTTTCCCCATCTATTTGCCAAAACTCTGCCCTAGAGAATCAGAATATCTAGGATAAGGACATCATGATTATACTCCAAACCTATTATCATTATTAGCTAATATTTCTTTTCATCTTAACTCTATTTTTCTTTTCTATCAGAGATGTTATAAGGTGATGTAGTGGAATTAGAAGTAACAATAACATGGAATTCATGGATAACACAGAGATAGTGTCAGGACTCAATTATTTGGAGTTGTCACAATTTTAGTATGTTGAAGTTTTGTAAATATACCCTGAGAATACATGAAGAGGATTTGAGCCCTTAGAATTAATGAATGATAATGTCATGGGGTCTAACTTAGAAAATACTCCCCTTTTATTTTTTTTTTTAAAGCAGCCTGACTTGTACATTGGGGAGAGAAAGTACTTTGTTAGTTTTTAAATAAGAAATCTGATATAGTTTTCATTAAGATTATTCTTTAAATAATGTAAGTCTTTCCCTTGTCTGTTTCCAAGATTTAGAGCTAGAAATCTCCCAAGTCCAATAGACAAGCAGAGTCTCTACTCATTAAAGTAAATCAGAAAATCTTATAAAATTCAGATAGGGCAAATTTCCATATGGAAAATGATAAAAAGAAATGATAAAAAAGATAGAAACACTCATTGCATCAGACAGAATGTTTAAAAATGATGAAGTTCCCATCAAGGGGGAGCAACATCATTGTTCTCACATCCTTCCTTCGAGGACTAAAAGTCGCTGGACATAACATAGCCATCCAGCATAGGAATACTGGAAGATGGTAAGAAGAAGGCAAACTGCCTAGGGCTTTTAGAACAAGGAATTATACAGCAATGAGTTAGCCCTAATGCCATAAGATGATTTCCTAGCTGCCACAGATACAACCAAAACTCATTCCTCATACAATGAAACAGTAAAATCAAACAGGAATGAGAAAATAAACCGGTTCCAGCACCAAGATAAATAAGAATGTAGTATAGAGAGGGGATACTTAAGACAGTCATATTTTAAAGGTAGAGAAAGTAGGGCTTTCCTGGTGGCACAGTGGTGAAGAATCTGCCTGCCAATGCAAGAGACATGGGTTTGATCCCTGATCTGGGAAGGTCCTACGTGCCACAGAGCAGCTAAGCACATCTGCCACAGCTATCAAGTCTGTGCTCTGGAGTTTGGGAGCTGCAACTGCTGAGGACATCTGCTTCAACCTCGGAAGCACACATGCCCTCGAGCCTATGCTCTCCAACAAGAAAGGCCACCATAGTGAGAAGTCTGTGCGCTGCAACCAGAGAGTGTCCCCAGCTCACCACATCTAGAGAAAAGTCTGTGCAGCAATGGAGACCTAGCACAACCGTAAACAAATAATAGAAATTATTGGTTTAAAAAAGGTGGGGAAGGTAAAAGGACCTAAATAGAAGAGTTCTTTCTGCCTCTGACAAAGTGATACCATGTCAGTACCAGGAGACTGTGGCATAGTACTGCATTTGTGTGCTAAGACTACCATAACAAAGTTCCACAGGTTGGGTGGCTTAAACAAGAGCTTTCTTTTCTTTCAGTTCTGGAGGCTAGAAGACCAAGATCAAGGTATATGCAGGCTTGATTTCTCCTGAGGTCTCCCTCCATGGCTTGTGGATGGCTTTCTTTTCTCTGTCTTCATGCGGCGTTCCTTCTATGCATGTATGTGTCCCACCCACCTTCTTTCAGTCACTAGTCATGGATTAGGGCAAACTCAAAGACCTCCTTTTATTACTTAATTACCTCTTTAAAGACGGTATCTCTAACCATAGTCATTCTGAGGTTACGACTTCAATATATGAATTTTAGGTGGGACAAAATTTAGCACATTACAGTTGCCTATGCATGTTATAGTATAAATAGAGGAAAAAAATCAAATGGGAAAGACTATAGATCTCAAGAAATTAGAGATACCAAAGGATATTTCAGGCAAACATGGGCACAATAAAGGACAGAAAGAGTATGGATCTAAGAGAAGCAGAAGAGATTAAGAAGAGGTGACAATAATACACAGAAGAACTATACAACAAAGATCTTAATGACCCAGACAACCATGATTGTGTGATCACTCACCTGGAGCCAGACATCCTGGAGCATGAAGTCAAGTGGGCCTGAGGAAGCATTACTACAAACAAAACTAGTGGAGGTGATGGAATTCCAGCTGAGCTGTTTCAAGTCCTAAAAGATGATGCTGTGAAAGTGCTGCACTCAATATGGCAACAAATTAGGAAACCTCAGCAGTGGCCACAGGACTGGAAAAGGTCAGTTTTCATCCCAACCCCACAGAAGGGCAATGCCAAGGAATGTTGATATTACTACACAATTGCACTCATTTCAAAGTCTAGCAAAGTAATGCTCAAAAGCCTCCAAACTAGGCTTCAATAGTACCTGAACCAAGAACTTCCAGATGTTCAAGCTGGATTTAGAAAAGGCAGAGGAACCAGACATCAAATTGCCAACATTTGTTGGATTATAGAACACAGCAGGTGAATTTTAAAAAATCTACTTTTGCTTAATTGACTATGCTAAAGCCTTGACTATGTGGATCAAACCAAACTGTAAAAATTCTTAAAGGGATGGGAAATGCAATGCCAAGGAGTGTTGATATTGCTACACAATTGCACTCATTTCAAAGTCTAGCAAGGTAATGCTCAAAATCCTCCAAGCTAGGCTTCAATAGTACCTGAACCAAGAACTTCCAAATGTTCAAGCTGGATTTAGAAAAGGCAGAGGAACCAGACATCAAATTGCCAACATTTGTTGGATCATAGAACACGGCGGGTGAATTTTAAAAAATTACTTTTGCTTAATTGACTATGCTAAAGCCTTGACTATGTGGATCAAACCAAACTGTAAAAATTCTTAAAGGGATGGGAATGCCAGACCATCTAACCTGTCTCCTGACAAACCTGTATGCAGTTCAAAAAGCAGCAGTTAGAACCAGACATGCAAAAATGGACTGGTTCCAAATTGAGAAAGGAGCCTGTTAAGGCTGTATATTGTCATCCTGCTTATTTAGCTTATATTCAGAGTACATCATGAGAAACGCTGGGCTGGAGGAAGCACAAGTTGGAATCAAGCTTGCTGGGAGAATCTGTATATCAGATTACACCAACAATTTGGCAGAAAGCAAACAGGAACTAAAGAGCCTCTTGATGAAGGTGAAAGAGGAGAGTGAAGAAGCTGGCTTAAAATTCAGTATTCAAAAAACAAAAATCATGGCTCCTGGTTCCATCACTTCATGGCAAATAGATGGGGAAAAATGGAAACTGACAGACTTTATTTTCTTGAACTCTAAATCATAGTGGATGGTGACTGCAGCCATGAAATTAAAAGATTCTTGCTCTTTGGGAGAAAAGGTATGAAAATTTTAGATAGCATATAAAAAACAGAAATATCACTTGCTGATAGAGGTCCATGTTCAAAGCTATGATTTTTCCAGTAGTCATGTCCAGATGTGAGATTTGGACCATAAATAAAGCTTTTTTGCTGAAGAATTGATGGTTTTGAATTGTTTTGCTGGAGAGGATTCTTGAAATTCCCTTGGACAGCAAGGAGATCAAACCAGTCAATCCTAAAGGGAATCTATTCTGAATATTCATTGAAAAAGACTGATGAGTGAAAATTTTAGATAGCATATAAAAAACAGAAATATCACTTGCTGATAGAAGTCCATGTTCAAAGCTGATTTTTCCAGTAGTCATGTCCAGATGTGAGATTTGGACCATAAATAAGGCTTTTTTGCTGAAGAATTGATGGTTTTGAATTATTTTGCTGGAGAGGATTCTTGAGATTCCCTTGGACAGCAAGGAGATCAAACCAGTCAATCCTAAAGGGAATCTATTCTGAATATTCATTGAAAAAGACTGATGCTGAAGCTGAAGCTTCAGCTCCAATACTTTAGCTTCCTGATACTAAGAGCCAACTCATTGGAAAAGACTCCGATGCTGGGAAAGACTGAAGGCAGGGGTAGAAAGCAACAGAGGATGAGATATTTGATGGCATCACTGACTCAATGGACATGAGTTTGACCAGGCTCGGGGAGATAGTGAAGGACAGAGAAGCCTATTTTGCTGCAGTCCAGGTAGTCATAAAGAGTCAGACACAACTGAGTGATTGAATTCTGCTCTATACTGTATTGTACACTAACAGGCTTAAAAGCACAATCGCTTATGGAGGATTCACACATGTAGCACTCTAAGCCAGTCACATGAACTAATTCATGTGATTTGACAAGGGAACAAACGTTTGCATCTTTGAACGTTTGCAACTTGAAAGATTGTGTGTAGAGGACTTACTGTATTAATAGAAATTTCACACAGTCTCTTCCGGAAAGTAGAAAAACAGGGAACACCCTTCTGATGTTTTTATGAAGCTGTTATCTGATAGCAAAACCTGATAAAGGCAGTGTACTAAACTGTAGTTTAGATTCTTTCATGAACTTAAATGCAAAGAACTTCAACAAATATTAGCAAATAGAATCCAGAAAAGAAAAGGAACTATACACTATGACCAAGTCATATTTATACCAGATATGTAAGACTGGTTCAACTTGATTTCAGAATCAACCAATGCAACCCACTAAAGCAATGAACTACAGAAAAAAATCATGTGATCATATTGTTTGATGTATGAAATGTATTTGATAAAACCAATACCTATTTATGGTTAAAAGCTCTCAGCAAACTGGGAATAAGGAGAAGCTTCTTTAAATTGATATAGGAAGCATTTAAAATATTCAAACAAATAAAACCTGCAGCTAACATTAGACTTACTGGTGAAGGACTGAGAATCAGAAACAAGGCGAGGGTGTATGCTTTCACAGCTCTTGTTCAACATGGTGGTTCAAGCCGATGAAGTATAGCCAAAATAAAAAAAAAGCATATGTATTGGAAAGAATAAAATAAAAGCCTGTCAATTTACAGGTAACCTGATTGTTTTGTAAAAATCATAAGGAGTCTGTAAAAGACACTTAGAATTAATGAATTTACTAGTTTGCATTCCCACCAGCAGTGTAAGAGAGTTCCCTTTTCTCCACACCCTCTCCAGCATTTATTGCTTGTAGACTTTTGGATCGCAGTCATTCTGACTGGTGTGAAATGGTACCTCATTGTGGTCTTGATTTGCATTTCTCTGATAATGAGTGATGTTGAGCATCCTTTCAAGTGTTTGTTAGCCATCCGTATGTCTTCTTTGGAGAAATGTCTGTTTAGTTCTTTGGCCCATTTTTTGATTGGGTCGTTTATTTTTCTGGAATTGAGCTGCATGAGTTGCTTGTATATTTTTGAGATTAGTTGTTTGTCAGTTGCTTCATTTGCTATTGTTTTCTCCCATTCAGAAGGTTGTCTTTTTACCTTGCTTATAGTTTCCTTTGTTGTGCAGAAGCTTTTAATTTTAATTAGATCCCATTTGTTTATTTTTGCTTTTATTTCGAGTATTCTGGGAGGTGGATCATAGAGGATCCTGCTGTGAATTATGTCGGAAAGTGTTTTGCCTATGTTCTCCTCTAGGAGTTTTATAGTTTCTGGTCTAACGTTTAGATCTTTAACCCATTTTGAGTTTATTTTTGTGTGTGGTGTTAGAAAGTGATCTAGTTTCATTCTTCTACAAGTGGTTGACCAGTTTTCCCAGCACCACTTGTTAAAGAGATTGTCTTTACTCCATTGTAAGAACTTCAACAAATATTAGCAAATAGAATCCAGAAAAGAAAAGGAACTATACACTATGACCAAGTCAGATTTATACCAGATATGTAAGGCTGGTTCAACTTGATTTCAGAATCAACCAATGCAACCCACTAAAGCAATGAACTAAAGAAAAAAGTCATGTGATCATATTGTTTGATGTATGAAATGTATTTGATAAAACCAATACCTATTTATGGTTAAAAGCTCTCAGCAAACTGGGAATAAGGAGAAGCTTCTTTAAATTGATATAGGAAGCATTTAAAATATTCAAACAAACAAAACCTGCAGCTAACATTAGACTTACTGGTGAAGGACTGAGAATCAGAAACAAGGCGAGGGTGTATGCTTTCACAGCTCTTGTTCAACATGGTGGTTCAAGCCGATGAAGTATAGCCAAAATAAAAAAAAAGCATATGTATTGGAAAGAATAAAATAAAAGCCTGTCAATTTACAGGTAACCTGATTGTTTTGTAAAAATCATAAGGAATCTGTAAAGACACTTAGAATTAATGAATTTAGCAAGGTCTCAGGATAAAAGATCATCACACAAATTTAGTTATATTTGCATATAATAATAAAGAATATATTGAATTAAAAACATAGCATTTGTGATTGCTCAAAAAAATGAAATTCTTAGGTATATATCTAAAAAAATATGTATGAATTCTCTATGATAAAAATTATGCGATGCTGGTGAAAGAAATTAGAGAAACCCTAAATAAATACAGAAATATTTTGTTCCTGCTTTGGAAGACTCAACAAAATAAAGATGTCAGTTTTCTCCTATATAGTATATTTATTTATTTATTTTTTGTTGTCAAGGTAATTTTTATTAAATTTTTTTTTTTTTTTTTTTTCTTTACAATTTTGTATTGGTTTTGCCATACATCAACATGAATCCGCCACGGGTGTACACATGTTCCCCATCCTGAAACCCCTCCCACCTTCCTCCCCATCCCATCCCTCAGAGTCATCCCAGTGCACCAGCTTTGAGTGCTCTGTTTTATGCCTTGAACTTGAACTGGTGATCTATTTCACATATGGTAATATACATGTTTCAATGCTAGTCTCTCAAATCATCTCACCCTCACCTTCTCCCACAGAGTCCAAACGTCTGTTCTTTATATCTGTGTCTCTTTTGCTGTCTATGGAAAGTAGTTTGGCATTTTCTTACAAAGCTTTGTATGTGTTTATTATCTAGCCCATTTCATCCTTGGGCATTTGTCACTAAGAAATGAAAACTTATGTCTACATAAGAGCATGTACAAACCTGTTCATAACAGGTTTATGTATAATTCCAAATCTGGAAAGAACCAAATTGTTTTCAGTTGACAAGAAAGGTTAAACAACATGTGATACATTCTACTATGGAATACTCCTCAACTTTAAAAAGGAATTAACTATTGAAATACAGAACAGTTTTAATGGTTCTCAAGAGAATCAAGCTGAATAAAGAAAACCTACTCAGAAGATTATATACTGAATGATTGCCTTTATGTAATATTGAGATGATGAGATTATAGCAACAAAGACTGATTTAGTGGCTGCCAGATGTTGGGGGATAAGTGGGGAGGCAAAAGAAAGATGATTATGGATAAGGAAGGGTTGCATGAGCGATCCTTGTAATGGAGCAGCTCTGTCTTTACTGTGATGCAGGTGATATGAGTCTACATGTGATAAAATAGCATAGAACTAAGTTCACACACATATACATATCCACAAACACAATACACTATTCATCAACTTTACTCGGACTGTGCAGGCAAACTGGTGCAATCTGAATAAAGTTGATGGATCCTGTTTGTTAATTTGTTATATAGTTTTGCAAGATGTTGTCATTGGGGAAAACTAGGTGAAGGGCATGCGTAGTGTTTGCATCATTTCTTAACACTGAATGTGAACCTTAATGATCTCAAGAAGAAAGTTAAAACGCATGTGTTTTGCTTGTATCTGGATGTGTTAAGAAAGATTTGGACATTATTGTACTCAATGAAGACTTCTGGTCTGAGTGAGGCTCTTCACAGCAGGCGCCCCTGAGTGTGTAATTTGTATTTCGAGAACCCACACAGCCTTGCTGCTGGCAGGCCACTCAAGTGTGAACAAAGTCTCCTTCTGTCAGAGCTCTTCAAAACTAGGTCTGCCTCTTGTGCTTGGCTTAACAAGGGCCATGTGTGCAGTTAAATACGTTGGCTGCTATCAATATTAGATGCTTTTGAAGCCAATTAAGTCATTTTCATCTTAAAAATGTAAGATCCTGAAAACTCCCATTGTCCATACAGTTTTGGAAATGAAAGTTTTTGTTCTTTGTTATGACTTGCTGCTTTATTCCTAGTAGTCTGATTATTTGAGGATTTTGGAATAACTAATCAGAGGAGTTAGAAACACAAGTTTGGCTCTAAAAATGATTTGAAGGCATATTTCTTCAAATATAACATATTTCTTTCCTTGGTGGGCTATCAGATAAATGGCCTGGCTTAATAATAATAATGATAATAGGTTTTCTAGGAGATGGGGATTAGCTTTATTCCTAGTAGTCTGATTATTTGAGGATTTTGGAATAACTAATCAGAGGAGTTAGAAACACAAGTTTGGCTCTAAAAATGATTTGAAGGCATATTTCTTCAAATATAACATATTTCTTTCCTTGGTGGGCTATCAGATAAATGGCCTGGCTTAATAATAATAATGATAATAGGTTTTCTAGGAGATGGGGATTTCACATGGTGGGAGACTTTATTATTAAAAAAGTATTTGCATCAATTTAGAGACTATTTGAGCTTCCCTGGTGGCGCAGACAGTAAGGAGTCTACCTGCAATGCAGCAGACTTGGGGGTTTTATCTCTGGGTTAGGAAGATCATCTGGAGAAGGAGATATAGGGTTATCGTTACCATCTTTCTAAATTCCATATATATGCGTTAATTCCTATCAAAATAGCACAAGGTTTTGTTGGATATAAGACAAACTTATTTAAAATTTATATGGAGTTTCATAAGACCTAAAATAGCTGGAACAATTTTGAAAAAGGAGAATAAAGTTGGGGGAATTAGCATTCCTGATTTTAGAGCTTTTTATATAGCAACACTAATAATAAAGTATAATCTAGCCAAGGAATAAACAGATAATTCCGTGAAACAGAATGGAGAATCCAGAAATAGACCCACACAGTTATGCTCGGTTGATTTTTGACACAGGCAAACAAACAAGCAAAAACCCACAAAAATTTCAACATTCACTTCACATTTTATGTGAAAAACTGACTCAAAACTATCAGCTCTTTATTTTTAAAATGGAGAAGTTCTCAGGATCTAAGTCTAGTAAAAATAAATTTTAGACTTGACCAAGATTCATAAAGATCAACAACTACAAACCGGTTAGCTGATCTCATTACAATTAAGACCCTGCCAATGACCTTTTAAAGAGAATGAAATTACAGTTTACAAATTGAGAGAAAATATTTCCAAACCACATACCCAACAATACACTAAGGTCTAGAACTTAAAAAGGAATCTCCAACTTAAATGNATTCATAAAGATCAACAACTACAAACCGGTTAGCTGATCTCATTACAATTAAGACCCTGCCAATGACCTTTTAAAGAGAATGAAATTACAGTTTACAAATTGAGAGAAAATATTTCCAAACCACATACCCAACAATACACTAAGGTCTAGAACTTAAAAAGGAATCTCCAACTTAAATGTAAAAAACTGGACCACCAAACCATCCAGTTAGAATATGGGCAGAAAGCATGAAGTGACAGTTCACCAAAAGAAGGTAAACAAATGAGAATAAAAGTTGTTTAACATTGTTAGCCATTCAGTTCAGTTCAGTCGCTCAGTCGTGTACAACTCTTTGCGACCCCATGAATTGCAGCACACCAGGCCTCCCTGTCCATCACAAACTCCCAGAGTTCACTCAGACTCACGTCCATCGAGTCAGTGATGCTATCCAACCATCTCATCCTCTGTCATCCCCTTCTTCTCCTGCCTCCAATCCCTCCCGGCATCAGAGTCTTTTCCAAGGAGTCAACTCTTCGCATGAGGTGGCCAAAGTACTGGAGTTTCAGCTTTAGCATCATTCCTTCCAAAGAAATCCCAGGGTTGATCTCCTTCAGA
>SJYT01061887.1:0-29170 GCA_006410635.1 Cephalophus harveyi
TCAATGCACAAGAGTTTGGGTGAACTCTGGGAGTTGGTGAGGGACAGGGAGGACTGGTGTGCTGCAGTTCATGGGGTCACAAAGAGTTGGACATGACTGAGCCACTGAACTGAACTGAACTGATTATTGATGTGGTTAACTTCCTTCTCTAACTCCACACTCATCTACTAAAGTTTCCTTTGTCCCAAACTGAAGATTTTCTTGAAAATCATCACCTCTTTTTTTGGATATTTTCCCCTTTATTTCTGTGAAAGGTATTATCAAGCTCTCTGTTACAGGGGTGATGAAAGCATGAATGAGACTATATTTAATCTCTTCCCTTTCCAGACCACAGCTCTGTAGTTGCCAAGATCTGTTGGTTTCCCTTTGACCAGCACCCTCCAGCTCAGTGTGCTGTTCCCATATCGTGTCTGCCTTGTCACTCCTCACTTGGATTATTCTCATATCACCAACATGATGCTCAGAATCATAATCCCTTTCTTTCTGACCAGTTTACATCCTCCTGCCAATTATATACTTCTCCAAAAATATATCCCTCCCATGTTTCCTGCCCCCTCATCTCTGAAGACTTAAAATCTTCCCTCTCATTCTATATGTTGTTTATCCAAAATACTAATTCTTTCATTTTACATTTTAGTCTTTATTGAGTGCATACATTGTTGAAAGCATACAGGAGATGTACTCGGTTGAGATATACTATGTAAGTAATCTGCTTCTCACAACAGAACCCTCCTACTAGGTGGAAGTAAATATTATTATCCCCTCCTGAAATTGAGGAAACCAAGGCTGACAGTGGTCAAAAATGTTGCTGATGGTCATTATATCTTTGTTGGTAGAACTAAAATTTGAATTCAGGACTCCTCTATTAATAATCCAAGAACTCTGTCTCTAAAGTTTTAAGATAAACCACCTTTTGGGGGGAATGTCTTGCCCAAATTCTCTTCCTTCCTCTTTCTCCCTGTAAAAAATTTCTCTTCCTCCTCTGTTTTTATCACCATTTGTGTATGTCTGTTTTACAGGACTTGTCCTATCTTATTTTGTAGTGAAGATCTGTGTGTGTGTGTGTGTATGTGTGTGTGTGTAATCTCCTCTTTCACCTTCTCAATTCAATAAGAACTTAAACCATTTCATTTTAAACTTTTATTTCTATGCAGATCCTTGTATGAAGCAGGTATTTAGGAAATGCACAACTGAATTAAAATGAATTCAATCAATTATATTGACTCAGTGCCTTCAAGAAACCAACAACAGAACCTGGAGTTGGACTCAGGTTTTTCCTTAAACAATAATACTGTCCTTAAAATCTCATAGGGTCAAATAAAATGGACTCTCAAATAACAGATGTGTATTTTGACTCTATCTCTTAGACACTTAGCAGGACTGTGTTTTGGGGGTAAGTTACCTCAACTATCTGACTCTTCCCTTACAGATAAAATGAGGAAAATACTCACACAGCAGGTATGTTATGAGAACATAACGTTTAGAGACCATTTATAAACATTTTGGCTCCTCATAGCTGGTTCAGTAGGTAAACAATCTGCCTGCAATGCTGGAGACCCGAGTTCAATTCCTGAGTCAAGAAGATCCCCTGGAGAAGGAAATGGCAACCCACCCCAGTATTCTGGCCTAGGAAATCCCATGGACAGGGGAGCCTGGTGGACTTCAGCCCATGGGGCCACAGAGTTGGACGTGACTTAGTGACTAAGCCGCCTAAACCACCATGGTAGTAATAAATGAGAGTTTTAGTCAGTAGGACACCTTCTATTATATAAAAGCATAAAAAATAGGAACCACAAACTTGTTTCCAGTTTTATTTTCCTGTTTTTTTTTTTCCAAGCAGATATTGAAATGAGAATGAGAAACAAGTGAATAAACAGAATTGCTTCTAACTAGAGTAGCTGTCAAGTCTTCTGTGAGGCTTTTGCAACCTTAGAAAATGCTCCAGGCATATGGGAAGGAGAGTGAACCAGTATTAGGTTAGAGCAATGGCTAATAATCCCTACTTCAGTTTCATTCCAATTAGACTTTAGATACTTGGTAGATGGAGGATGGTTAAGAAAATAAAATTGAAAAAGCTTGACCCAGAACAGGATGTAACAGTGGAGTCCATGCAAATTGTGTTTTGGATCATGGCATTACCTAAGTGTAAGTTTAAGAAGGAAAAGGTGCAGAAATGATCACCATCATAAACAAAGGAGCAACAAGAACAGAAAATAATATTCAGAACAGGGCATTTCAGAGAAACCATCCACTCTGAGTCTTACCTTAGCACTTGAGGGATTTTAGTCTAGTCTATGAAGCAAGGATTCCTGTATTATGTCCCCCAAATTTCAAAAGCAAGAAAAGTGAGCCTAGGAAGACGGTAAATTTACCTAATGTCTGCTAGTATGATATTTCTTAGATGATTTCTGATAGGGACAGTAATGGGCTTTACTTTTTTTTTTTTTTTTAATGAAGGTCATGCTGTGGAACAGAGGAATATAAATCATATTTCAGAGGGGACTGAGAAATCTACTAAAGATTCATTTATTCAACATGTATTTACTGAATATATACCATGTGTCAAGAACAATGCTATAAAGTTAGATGTGGTGTTAAAGAAAAGGCTTAGTTTGTTCTCCTGTGTGCATGCTAAGTCCAGCTGCTTCAGTCATATCTGACTCTTTGCAACCCTCTGGGCCATAGCCCTCCAGGCTCCTCTGTCCATGGGATTTTCCAGGTAAGAATACTGAAGTGGATTGCCATTTCCTCCTCCAGGGGATCTTCCGGACCCAGGGATCAAACCTGCATCTCTTATGTCTCCTGCATTGGCAGCTGGGTTCTTTACCATTAGTGCCACCTGGGAAGCCTCATTTTGTTCTCAAATATCTCTTAGTCTATGAGAAAGAAAGGCGAATAGAAAATTACAGTTTAATGCTAGAAGTCCTCTGCTAGTAAGTTATATTTTTTAACTCATTTACTTTTCTCCAAAAGTTTGCAGATAGGTACGATTATTATCTCTAGTTTGTTAAATGTGAAACTCACAGAGGTAAACCTGCTTTTTTAGAAGCAAGGAAGTATCAGAGCTGGAATTTGACCCTACCTTCAAAGTTGATACTTTAAAATTTAAAATATGGTACAACCCTAAGATATTGTTAGAATTTTAGGATATCCGATCAAATTTGACCTCAGATAAATCATACATAATTTTAAGCATGAAAGTGTCCCATGAAATAATCAGTACATATACTAAAAAAAGATGCATTGCTAATCTGAAATTTAAATTTAACTGGACATCCTGCCTTTTTATTTGCTAAGTGTGTTAACCATAGTTGGAGTACTAAGGAGTGTCACCTAGTCTGTCTTTGCATGGGAGAGATCAAAGACAGAGATGATACTTTATTTAAACTACTTTATTTGATTTAAAAGTCATATTTTCTCCTAGCTTCATTTTCCTATATACTTTTTTCTCTTTTTTAATTGAATTATAGTTGATTTACAATATTATATTAGCTTCAGGTACACACATAGTGATTCAATATTTGTATAGGTTATAGTCCATTCAAAGTTATTATAAACCATTGAGCATAATGCCATGTTTCACAACACATCTCTAAGTTTATTTTATGTTGGGCTTCCCTGGTGGCTCAGAGGTTAAAGCATCTGCCTGGAATGCTGGAGACCCGGGTTCGATCCCTGGGTTAGGAAGATTCCCTGGAGAAGGAAATGGCAGCCCACTCAAGTACTCCTGCCTGGAGAATCCCATGGAGGGAGGAGCCTGGTAGGCTACAGTCCATGGGGTCGCAAAGAGTCGGACACGACTGAGCGACTTCACTTCACTTCACTTCACTTCAATCTCCTACTCCTACTATTCCTTGCCTCTCTCATTGGTAACTCTTAATTTATTCTCTGTATCTTTGAGTCTTTTCTCTTTTCTTGTATTTCTTTGTTTTATTTTTCAGGTTCTACATATAAGTGATAAAATACAATATCTGTCTTTCTCTGTCTGATTTATTTCACAAATATTAATACCCTCCAGGGCTATCCATAATGGTGCAGATGGAAAAAATATATATCCTTTTTTGTAAGTGAGTAATATTCCATTGTATATATAATACCATATCTTCTTTTCCATTCATCTTTTGAAGAACATTTAAATTGCTTCCTTATCTCAGCAATTGTAAATAATGCTGCTATGAACATTGAGTGCATGTATCTTTTTGAATTTGTGTTTTCATTCTTCAGGTATATATTCCCAAGAGAGGAATTGTTGGATCATTTGGTATATCTGTTTTTAGTTTTTGGAAGAAACCATTATTTTTCCATAGTGGCTGCACCAATTTATGTTCCCACCAACAGTACACTGAGATTCCCTTTTCTCCAAATTCTCACTAACATGTGTTTGCAGATTTTTTGATGGTATCCACCCTGACAGGTATGAGGTGCTATCTCAGTGTGGTCTTTCTTGATTTTCATTTTTCTGATGTTTAGTAACATTAAGCATCTTTTCATTTACCTGTTGGCCATCTGTATACATTCTTTGCAAAGTTGTCTATTCAGGTCTTCTTAACCTTTTTTAACTGGGTTCTTTTTCTTTAAATATTAAGTTGTATGACCTATTTACATATTTTGGTATTAACTGATCATCATTCATATAATTTTCAAACTTTTTGCTTCATTCAGTAAGTTATATTTTTCTGTTGTCAAAGGTTTCCTTTGCTGGGCAGAAAAGTTAAAGTTTAATTTGGTCTTATTTTGAAAATTTTTGTTTTGTTTCCTTTGGCTTAGGAGAGAGAGTCAAAAACAAATATTGCTATAATTTATGTCAGAGAATTCTGCCTATGTTTTCTTCTGGGAGTTCCATGGTTTCTGGTCTTATATTCAGGTCTTTAATCCACTTTGAGTTTATTTTTGTATATGATGTGAGAAAATGTTTTAATTTTATTATTTTACATATAGTGAAAAGTATCAGTAATTCAATCATGTCCAACTTTTTTTGAGTTTATTTTTGTATATGGTGTGAGAAATGTTTTAATTTTATTGTTTTACATATAGTGAAAAGTATCAGTAATTCAATCATGTCTGACTCTTTTTGACTCTGGGCTGTAGCCTTCCAGGCTCCTCTGTCCATGGAATAATTCAGACAAGAATACTAGAGTGGGTAACCATTCCCTTCTCCAAGGGATCTTCCCAATCCAAGGATCAAATATGGGTCCCCTGCATTACAGGCAGATTCTTTACTGTCTCAGCCACCAGGGAAGCCAGTTTTGCTTATACGTGTCCAGTTTTCCCAGCACCACTAATTGAAGAGACTATCTTTTCTCCATAGTATATTCTCACCTCCTTCATTGTAGGTTGTTGCATTTTTAATTTATGTGATAAAGACCATGCTAACACCATGTATTGCTTCCGGCCTAACTTAATTATTGTTATATCAAAAGTGTATTATTATGCTAGGAAAAAACTTTGTGAAGAAGAATGATAATATATCTCAGACTGAAACTAAATGAGATGATGTATATAAAAGCAGACACTAATGCCTAACATCTAGCAAGCTCTCAGTAAAGCTCAATTGGAAGAAGTGATGGCATTATGTTGATGATAAATATTGCTATTTTTGCTACTGCTGCTACTTCTATACTTGTTATTTAAATAATAAAGTGATAGTATTGATCCTCACAAGATAGTTCCAATATAGCCATGGCAGGGAAAATAATGGCATTTGAGTGATGCATAACCTTTCGGTGGGACAAAGGTCACAGCTATGATTCAGGTCTTCCTCATACTAATTTAGAAATCTTTTAGCCAAGTTATTATCATAGATTAAGCACATATAAAATTATTTTAAATTCTAATATATCCAGATCTCTCAGTTTTGCCTTCAGAATTGCTTTACAGTAGTAGACTAAGGTCAACCATTTGGTTGGAATTAAGAATTAGGTACTTGTGTTTATCAGGTAATATTTATATTGAAATTGTATGTTGTAGAATGATGAATATGATAAAGCATGTTACATATACTTTATTCACATTTTATGCACTATTGATAAAACATTATTTGTATCAAAAATATTTTTGTTGGTAGTGAAAGTGAAGTCGCTCAGTTGTGTCTGATGTTTTGCAACCCCATGGACTGTAACCTACCAGGCTCCTCTGTCCATGGGATTTTCTAGGCAATAGTACTGGAGTGGATTGCCATTTCCTTCTCCAGGGTATCTTCCCGACCCAGGGATCGAACCCAGGTCTCCCACATTGTAGACAGATGCTTTACCATCTGAGCCACCAGGGGTGTTATTTGAGATTAGTTTTTTAAATTTTTTGAGTTGATGAATCCTGGCATCGTGTTTGAGTACTCTTATTTTCCAAATTCAAAGATCTTAATACATGGGTTCTTAGTCCATCTGAGCTGCTATGGCACAATATCATACCCTGTATGGCTTATAAAGAGGAACATTTCTCACAGTTCTAGAGGTTGGAATGTCTAGGATCAAGGTACCAGCAGTTTGGGTGTCTGATGAGAGTCTGCTTTTCACTTCACAAGTAGCCATCTTCTCACTGTGCCCTCCCACAGTAGAAAGGACTAGAGAGCTCTGTGGGGTCTCTTGAAGGGTGTTAGTTTTATTCATTAAGACTCCTTCCTTATGACCTAATCACCTCACAAAGTCCCTGCATCCTAGTACCATTGCCTTGCTGTTTAGGATTTCAGAATATGAATTTTGGAAGGATACAAACATTCAGTCTGTAACAATGAGTTGGTTGTTAGGCTGGACATTTTACCCCTATGCACAATCTCAGTTAATCCTTATGACTCTCCTGCAAAGTAGATATTATTGGGTGGGTGGTATGAGGCTCTGGTGGCCAATGAGGGAACTAAGGCTCAGGGAAAGCCACATGGCTTGGCTCAATCATAAAGTGTTTTCACTCATTATAAAGCTATCAAAATGATGTTTAATTGAACAATTTTAATAGTATGACTAAATGTTTGTGATGCAGTGATATATATATAAGAAGGAGAATATACAATGTTATACAATGCATGCAAAGTTAAAGAAAATAGACAAAGGGATAGAAAGGTATCAAATGTGATTTTTAATCTCATTATGATGTCAACCCCTAGAATTAGAATATTTGAGTTCCCCCTTTTTCTCCTTCATGGTTTCTCTTTTCCTTTTAACATTTTCTTGGCTTTATTGAAAATGCTTTTTGATAGATTTTGTTACTTTTTAATGAAAACTGTAAGGTATAAATAAAGCAGAAATATTGACATATTCATCTCTAAATTGGTAGTGCAAAAGTATGATGTCATGCCTCCTAAACTTAGTATTAGAGATCAGTTCTGGCTATTTCATTAATTAAAAGAAGTTCTATGAAATTTATGCTGAGTTCTAGCCACTACACTAAAATCTCAGCTTTCAGTTTCCTAATGCTTAAAATTATGTTTTAAAAAGAGAAATAATTGTTAGAAGATTATTTCTAACTTCCTTTCATGTTGAGATTTCTTGGTCTGCATAGGTATGCCTTCCCTCTCACACTTGAACCCAGACATAAACTGTATTTCATGCCAAAGTGCATACAGGTATTTTGAAATAAGAACCAAGAAAAAAGACAAACAAATCAACAAAACCCAAATCATCTATACATGGATTACCCTCCACTTGATATTGATATAAACTACCCATATAATTATAAAATATTTGCTAGTGGAAAACTGGCCAAAGTACAATGAAACTATTAAATTAGCACCTGAAATGATTTATTTTCTCACAAATACTTGAAGGAAATGGGAGATAGATATTAAGGTAGTCTTGGGAGAACTTTTATTAAAATTTGGACTTTAAATGAAGATTCACTCATTTATAGCACATTTTTTGAAGACCTTTGAACACTTAACATTTCAATAGAAGTTCGACCTGTACAAAGAAACATCAATTGTGTTTGTTATGACTGAGGAGTTCGTAGCTGAAAGAGAGGAAGAACATGTGAAAAACTAAATACAGATCATTTGAAAGGCTTCAAACCTTCCAGCTTCTCAGATACCCTTTCCTTAATTGTATTCAAGTATTCCCAATCATCTTAGGAAGTCCATTTGACCCCTCATGTAGTTCCTGAGGATCAAAACCAATACAGTATTGTAAAGCTAAATAAAGTAAAAATAAAAATTAAAAACAACAACAACAACAACATTATAATGGACTACCCTGCTAACTCAGAAGGTAAAGAATCTGCCTGCAATGTGGGAGACATGTGTTCAGTCTCTAGATCAGGAAGATCCCTTGGAGAAGGGAATGGCTACCCACTCCAGTATTCTTGCTTGGAGAATTCCATGGACAGAGGAACCCGCTGGGCTACAGTCTATGGGGTTGCAAAGAGTCAGACATGACTAAATAACCTAATACTACTTTCACTTTGGGACTTTCCTGCTGGCTCACACTGTGAAAAATCTGCCTACAATGAGTGAGACTCAGGTTTGATCTCTGGCTTGGGAAGATCTCCTAGAGAAGGGAATAGCTACCCACTCCAGTAGTTTCTGAGGACCCAGAGGAAGACCATACCAAAATATATATATATATATATATATATATATATCGCACAAAAGACTTCAAACCCTCCAGCTTCTCAGATATACTTTCCTTAATTGTATTCAAGTATTCCCAATCATTTTAGGAAGTCTGTTTGGCCTCTCATGTAGTTTCTGAGGAAAATGGGCATTCTTCACAAATTCCTATCCGTTGCAGCTCCCACCTTTTCCTGCAAAGCAGTGTTCTCGGCTGCTTCTTCCTTTTAGCTGGTTGAAACTGTCTTTGGGTCCCTATAGTTCTCCCTCCTGTTCATCTAACCCCCAAGGCACGAATCCAGGCTTTCTCTTGATTCTGCAAAGAACAGATGATACAAAGCTACCATGTTTAACAGCTTCACTAATATAAAGGAATTTCAACATAAAAAGTGTTATGTATGACTTTCATGCTGTGAAGTTTATAGGCATAAGAAATCTTAGGTCCTTTGTAGTAATTTTATAATCCCCAAGGGGCTCTTAGGACCTGTTAGGTGAAAACCTTAATAGTAGAAGAACCAACCATCAGAAATCAGAGATCCAATTTAATATTGGAATTTGAAATACGCTGCTAGGCGTACAATGAACATACCTAAGAGGATGGTTATGCATTTTTACCATATCACTTATCTGCCTCAAAACAATCAGTGGTTCTCTAGCCTTCAAGGATGAGTCCAGTTTCCTTTCAAAGATACACATGGTTCTCTAAGCCTTCCTTAGCTTACTGTTCCGGTCTCTTTTTTCAACCAGTTCCTTTCCTAAACTCAGAACCCAGCAATACTAAAATATATGCAGTATCCTGGCATTTGCACATCATGCTTCAGAGCCTTTGGTTTAGCTGTTCCCTCTGTCTAAAAGGCACTGTCTACTCCTCCGCTTAATTAACTTAACCAAACAGAGTTTTACTAAAGTCTTTTTCTTTTTTTTTCTAGGCCCATTTCATATCTGCTTTCACACTGATTTGAAAATTTACTCTATTTTTAATTATATACATGAAAGATAGCATGAAACAGAAGGAAACTATTGTCTTTAGCCTTAACCCATCAGTGTGCATATCTAGACCATCAGTTAGTTCATTCACTCAGTCCTGTCCGACAATTTGCCACTCCATGGACTGCAGCATGCTAGGCCTCCCTTTCTACCGCCAACTCCCTGAGTTTACTCAAAGTCATGTCCATTCAGTCAGTGATGCCATCCAATCATCTCATTCTCTGTCGTCCCCTTCTCCTCCTGCCTTCAATCTTTCCCAGCATCAGGGTCTTTTCCAATGAGTCAGTTCTTTGTATCAGGTGGCCAAAGTATTGGAGTTTCAGCTTCAGCATCAGTTCTTCCAATGAATCTTCAGGACTGATTTCCTTTAGGATGGAATGGTTGGATCTCCTTGCAGTCCAAGGGACTCTCAAGTGTCTTCTCCAACACCACAGTTCAAAAGCATGAATTCTTCAGCACTCAGCCTTCTTCACAGTCCAACTCTCACATCCATACATGACCACAGGAAAAACCATAGCCTTGACTAGACGGATCTTAGTCGGCAAAGTAATGTCTCTGCTTTTGAATATGCTGTCTAGGTTGGTCATAACTTTTCTTCCAAAGAATAAGCGTCTTTTAATTTCATGGCTGCAGTCACCATCTGCAGTGATTTTGGAGCCCAAAAAATAGTCTGTCACTGTTTCCACTGTTTCCCCATCTATTTGCCAGGAAGTGATGGGACCAGATGCCATGATCTTCGTTTTCTGAATGTTGAGCTTTAAGCCAACTTTTTCACTCTCCTCTTTACACTTTCATCAAGAGGCTCTTTAGTTCTTCACTTTCTCTCATAAGGGTGGTGTCTTCTGTATATCTGAGATGATTGATATTTCTCCTGGCACTCTTGATTCCCGCTTGTATTTCATCCAGCCCAGCATTTCTCATGATATATTCTGCATGTAAGTTAAATAAGCAGGGTGACAATATATAGCCTTGACGTACTTCTTTCCCAACTTGGAACCAGTCTGTTATTCTATGTCCAGTTCTAACTACTGCTTTTTGACCTGCATACAGATTTCTCAAGAGGCAGGTCAGGTGGTCTGGTATTCCCATCTTTTCAAAATTTTCCACAGTTTGTCATGATCCACACAAAGTCTTTGGCATAGTCAATAAGGCAGAAATAGATGTTTTTCTAGAAATATTTGCTTTTTTTGATGATCCAGCAGATGTTGGCAATTTGATCTCTGGTTCCTATGCCTTTTTAAAATCCAGCTTGAACACCTGGAAGTTCATGGTTCATGTATTTCTGAAGCCTGGCTTTGAGAATTTTGAGCACTACTTTAGCAGCATGTGAGATGAGGGCAATTGTGCGGTAGTTTAAGCATTCTTAGGCATTGAATTTTTTGGGATTGGAATGAAAACTGACCTTTTCCAGTCCTGTGGCCACTGCTGAGTTTTCCCAATTTGCTGGCATATTGAGTGCAGCACTTTCACAGCATTATCTTTTAGGATTTGAAATATCTCTGTTGGAATTCCATTGCCTCCACTAGCTTTGTTCATATTGATGCTTCCTAAGGCCCACTTGACTTTGCATTCCAGGATGTCTGGTTCTAGGTGAGTGATCATACCATCATGATTATCTGGGTCATGAAGATCTTTTTTGTATAGTTCTTCTGTGTATTTTTGCCACCTCTTCTTAATATCTAGATCATGCTATGTATTATTATATAAATTCCCTAAACTTTAATTTTCTCATCAATATAAAGCTCATATTATTATTATTGAATTATTATGAAATCAAATTAGAAAATCTATAATGTATTCATTTGCTGTCTAGTACAAAGCTATCAAATAGATAATAGCTATTATAATTCATCTAACTTATGAAGACTGATAAAGCTGTTTAGAATTCACAAATTCTTGAATTGGCTAAATTTTGAATAAAATAATTTGATAACATTTATATGTTATAGAAATTTTTCTGATGTTACCAATAACATCATGGTAGCTATTTC
Source organism: Cephalophus harveyi (assembly GCA_006410635.1). Lineage (NCBI taxonomy): Eukaryota > Metazoa > Chordata > Mammalia > Artiodactyla > Bovidae > Cephalophus > Cephalophus harveyi. The sequence continues at coordinate 11,512 of SJYT01061887.1, forward strand.
TACACAATAAACAAAACACTATTCTACAGTTCCAATCAACTATCTTCTGTAGCTAACCACCTTAAACCTAATGGCTGAAGATACCACTAGTCATTTATTTACTCGAAAATAGGGCAGAGACATCTTGCCTCTCATCCACTAGACCTCTGAGGAGATAGTTAACCTGGAATTTGGAGAATCTTCTTTGAACATGGTTCATCCACATGACCACTGTTTGATAGAAACAGGGTCAGTGAATTTGGGAGACATGCTTTAAACCTCCCAGGAATCAATGCTGGAGTCAAGATTTAACTGTAGGCTAATCTTATGTCAGCCATGAAATTAAAAGATGTTTACTCCTTGGAAGAAAAGTTATGACCAACCTAGATAGTATATTCAAAACAGAGACATTACTTTGCCGACTAAGGTCTGTCAGTCAAGGCTATGGTTTTTCCTGTGGTCATGGATGAATGTGAGAGTTGGACTGTGAAGAAGGCTGAGCGCCGAAGAATTGATGCTTTTGAACTGTGGTGTTGGAGAAGACTCTTGAGAGTCTCTTGGACTGCAAGGAGATTGAACGAGTCCATCCTAAAGGAGATCAGTCTTGCGTGGTCATTGGAAAGACTGATGCTGAAGCTGAAACTTCAGTACTTTGGCCACCTCAAGTGAAGAGTTGACTCATTGAAAAAGACTCTGATGCTGGGAGGGATTGGGGGCAGGAGGAGAAGGGGACGACAGAGGATGAGATGGCTGGATGGCAACACAGACTCGATTGACGTGAGTTTGAGTGAACTCCGGGAGCTGGTGATGGACAGGGAGGCCTGGCGTGCTGTGATTCATGGGGTCGCAAAGAGTCGGACATGACTGAGCGACTGAACTGAACTGAATCTTATGTCAAAGTCTATTTCACAAATGCTAAAACTGAATTAAGGTAGAAATACAGCACATGTATTTAATTTGTGCAGGGAGGAATGGAAAGTGAATCCCAAATTCTTAAATTAGCTTCCACACTGTGGTTCACAAGATGAAATGGACCAGTGTGTGGCACTGCCCTTTTAAATTATGATGCTTTCTGTCAGTGAATTGGTATGTATAAAGATATAAGTACATTCTGACGTGGGTCTGAAGATTCAGCACTGTGGACCATTATGAACTAAAGAGGCATATGGTTAGTCAAATGGTTAAAAAAATTATGGTTTAAGTGGCTAAACTATATTCAAGGTAAATCATTTCAGAACCAATCCTTTCCATGTAAACAATGCATCATTTGCATACATACATGTTATTTGAATTTAGACTGATTAGCTGCTTGTACTGTCTATGATGACAGCATTCTGCTTTTCAGTCATAAAATGAATTTTTCAGGGTTCCAGAGGTCTGTCAATGGAGAGTAATAACCAAGGATCCATAGCGGATCCCTTTAATGATATTGGGCTAGTGTATAAAGCAACTTATACAAAGTATAAATTTTAATAAAGTGTGTAAAATTTTAGGAGGAAAAGGAAGCTAGGAATTTGGTAATAGTTTATGAAGTTGATGGGTTTGCTTCTGAACTTCCTAGCAGTTAAGGAAGGAAAAANTGATATTGGGCTAGTGTATAAAGCAACTTATACAAAGTATAAATTTTAATAAAGTGTGTAAAATTTTAGGAGGAAAAGGAAGCTAGGAATTTGGTAATAGTTTATGAAGTTGATGGGTTTGCTTCTGAACTTCCTAGCAGTTAAGGAAGGAAAAAGAAAATATTTTAAAAAGTGAGTCATTTTTCTGTGTGCATCAAATCAAATGGTTTCCTCTTCTTGTCCACTAAAATAATAATAAAACACTAGGAATCCAGAAATGATCCAGTTATGCAACTTCAGTTTAGTTGAGTCGCTCAGTTGTGTCCAACTCTTTGCGACCCCATGAATTGCAGCACGCCAGGCCTCCCTGTTCACCACCATCTCTCAGAGTTCACTCAGACTCACATCCATCGAGTCAGTGATGCCATCCAGCCATCTCATCCTCGGTCATCCCCTTCTCCTCCTGTCCCCAATCCCTCCCAGCATCAGAGTCTTTTCCAATGAGTCAACTCTTCACATGAGGTGGCCAAAGTACTGGAGTTTCAGCCTCAGCATCATTCCTTCCAAAGAAATCCCAGGGTTAATCTCCTTCAGAATGGACTGGTTGGATCTCTTTGCAGTCCAAGGGACTCTCAAGTGTCTTCTCCAACACCACAGTTCAAAAGCATCAATTCTTCGGCACTCAGCCTTCTTCATAGTCCAACTCTCACATCCATACATGACCACAGGAAAAACCATAGCCTTGACTAGATGGACCTTAGTCGGCAAAGTAATGTCTCTGCTTTTGAAAATACTATCTAGGTTGGACATAACTTTTCTTCCAAGAAGTATACGTCTTCTAATTTTATGGCTGCAGTCACCATCTGCGGTGATTTTGGAGCCCCCCAAAAATAAAGTCTGACACTGTTTCCACTGTTTCCCTACCTATTTCCCATGAAGTGATGGGACCAGATGTCATGATCTTACTGCATAAAATTTCTACTGATTTTGTATAAAAAGTGTGAAATTTTGGTCACACTTTATTTCACACTTTTATTCTGGTCAGCTTTAGACCTTCTATACAAAATTCAAATTTTGAATGTTGAAGTGAGGTAAGTTCTAGGGGCTTCCTAGATGGCGATAGTGGCAAAGAACCCACCTGCCAATACAGAAGACTTAAGAGATGTGGGTTCAATTCCTGGGTCTGGAAGATCCCCTGGAGGAAGACATGGCAAGCCACTCCAGTATTCTTGCCTGGGAAATCCCATGGAGAGGGAAGCCAGGTGGCCTACATTCCATAGTGTCATAAAGAGTCAGACATGACTGAAGTGACTTAGCCTGCATGTAAAGAGGCTGTACAACAGTTTCGTATGTAAAAAGAATATTGCTGTAAAACGTTTTAGGATTGTCTCTTTGCCACCCAGCAAGGTCTGGGTAATAGAGCTACCAGTAACTAGTAATATTTATTGAGATATCTACTGGGTATCTATTATAAGTTGAAAGAGTGTGTCAATTTGTTAAGCACCTTTTCTAGAAGCATTGCCCGTCTTACAATCAAGTAAATGTTACCCTGCTTGTGCTAAAACAGAGATACAGGGGGTTTAAAAGGATTATTCAATATGTTGTAGCAAGTTTAGAAGGGTAAGCTGCAAAGTAAGCTAGGTCTAAAGCTAGAACCCACAACTATTTATGTTTCTCTCTACCTAACACTCCTCTTTAAACCCAAGCCAGAGAATACACAAAAGCAAAGAAATGTTGATGTAGGAAGAAGGAGGATAACAAAGGGCAGGGGACAGAGGGGGCAGTTAGGGTTGAGAAGAGTTCAGTCTTAAGTTGTGTTTGAATTCTTTGTGACCCCATGGACTGTATGTAACCCTCCAGGCTCCTCTGTCTATGGGGGGTTCTCCAGGTAAGAATATTGAAGTGGGTAGCCATTTCCTTCTCCCAGTGTAGAGAGGAGGAATGGGTTTTATAAATGCAGGGGAAAACAGAGTCTCCTGACCTCTTAGCAGACTATGTTTTCTTCACTCTATTAGTGCAGAGAATTTTCTACTATGATTATTGCAGTAAGGTAAGAAGAAGTACCTTAGACCAGGGAGACAGAGCAGGCCAAGTCAATGGCTGACTGTGCCAACCTACCAATGAGAGCCCTGTGCAAATGTGTCCCTTTCAGTAACACAGGAACCCTGGAAGGCAGGATTGTAGCCTTCCCCACTTATCCTCTCTCTGAGCTCATTTATTACTGGCTGCATCGATCATTTGCTCTTGGCTTGTGCTGCCTTGGATTGCTGCCTCCTGATACCTCCTCTCCTCTCCGTCTCCTGTCCCTTTCCCTCCAGAGAACAATTATGGCAGAATCCTCCTTTGCATCCCTGCAGCTCCCAGTGTGCCTACTCCAGAGTAAATACTTCCTGGCCAGGACTGTGGGAAACACTGCACTATCAAGAGAGTTTTGGAAGACCTTTGAGGCTTCCCCGTTGCACCATTTGTGTCAGGAAAAATGTGTGAATTTACATCCTGTTTAAAGTTTACAAGTGGTTTCATTTTAATAATATNGGCAGAATCCTCCTTTGCATCCCTGCAGCTCCCAGTGTGCCTACTCCAGAGTAAATACTTCCTGGCCGGGACTGTGGGAAACACTGCACTATCAAGAGAGTTTTGGAAGACCTTTGAGGCTTCCCCGTTGCACCATTTGTGTCAGGAAAAATATGTGAATTTACATCCTGTTTAAAGTTTACAAGTGGTTTCATTTTAATAATATTCTCCGATCTTCACAACAACCCTATGAGGCAAGCCATAATGATTATATCTATATTATACAGAGAGGAAACTGAATCTTAGCGCGGTTAATTAACTTGGCCAAGGTCCCATAGCTAGCTTATAAAACATTTCTTGAATGGAAAAAAACAGGAAGGAAAGAATGAGGTACAATTAAGATTTGAGACCAAAACTCTCTAACTGTACACTCAGAGCTCTTTTCAATATACTCTTCTGTCACTCCACAGACATCTTGCTTAAACTAATTCCACTGAAGATGTTACTGCTTAAAATGATTTCAAATGGGGAGGAAAAAGGGAAAAGAAAAAAAACAGTGCTTTAGATAGTTTTTGTAGGAGATAACACCTCTCAGGGAGCATAGATGGGGCAAGCTAGAAGGGAGCAGAGCTAGCACAACTGGAAAATAAATGCTGTCGCATCCTCAGTAGTAACACAGCATTTCTGCCGCATCTTCCACTTTTTAAACCCAGCCTTTGTAGAAAAGACTTTCCAATTTTCCCCTCATTAAAAGCCTTGAAGAATATAAGGTGAAAAGTGCCTATAAACCATTTCTGATCTTTCTCCCTGTCTCAGCTCTATGAATAGAATTGTCTTTTCCCTAAGCTTTAATCAGTGTCTCACTGAGTACGTAGTGATAATCAAACAGATTTTTAATACTTTAACCCATTATATTTAATTGGGCTCTTTAAGTTACAGGAATAAATAGAAACGGATGAACCTTTAAATCCCCTGGCATTAAATAATGTTTACCTGATTCACTTCATGAATCAAACTCCCCATCCAACCACCACCTCCCCTCAAAAAAAAAAAGAAAGAAACTTGCATTTAAATGTATGGTGTTGGATCATTTCTTGCTGGCAATAATTATACAGGAGAATTTAGAATCTCATCAGAAGGTCTAATTTGGAGTAATAAACCTTCTAGCTAATCTTACACCTAAAGTCAACGGTCTCCCTCTAACGATGATGATAATGTAGAGGCCTAAAATAACAGACTGAATGAAAGATAACCATCACTCTAAATTATTTCTGGGTGTGAGTTTAACACACACTGATGAGGAAGACTTTCTTTTCAAAGTTGAGAAAAGAGAAGTTGGCTTATGTTTCGAATGTTAGAAATACCATTCAAGGCACTGGAACAATGGGGAGAGGTAGAATTTGAGCCTAGGTAAATGAAAGAAGTTTAGCAGTTAGCAGGTTGAGACTAATGACATTCCAGGTAGAAGAAAGAGCAGAAACCAAATCAGCAGAAGCCAAGTCAGCCAAGGAAACCCCCTGGGAACAGCAGTGCAGTCTATGTGACTCACATATTTCAAATGGGGACTGATGGAGGAGAAAGCAAGCCTTTTCCTATTCTACTTTTAGCAAGTTACCTGAGGGGTGTCACAGATTTGGCTCCAGGGATAAAATACCTTGAGTTGTATTTCTTTCTTTTTTTAATAACAAGGATCATTAAAAGTGGCCCAAGTGAATATGACATGAATATATCTGTGCTTAATACAGAGCAACTGTAGCTATAGAAGGTAACCTGAGCTTGAGAAGATAGATATTGAAGACAATGAGGAAACTTATAATTATCAAACAGAGGGAAAATGAGGCTAGAGTGAGTCAGTAGTCCTTACAGTAAGGATGTAGAAAAGCTTCTGTGGTTGTGTTTATGCTTGGCCACTCAATCATGGCTGACTCTCTGCAGCCACATGGTCTGTAGGCTGCCACGCTCCTCTCCCCATGAAATTTTCCAGTCAAGAATACTGGAATGGGTTGACAGTTCCTACTCCAGGGTATCGTCCCAACCCAATGACTGAACCCATGTCTCCTGCATGTCTTCTGCATTCCAGGAAGATTCTTTACCACTAGAGCCACCTAGGAAGCCCCCAAATTCCAGGAATCATAGAATAATGATATGTGGAAATAAAAAGTATTTGGAACAAGAAAATGATTAAAGTTTCCAAGAAGAAGATAATGGCATTTCTTATGCATACAGGAGAAAGATCAGATTGGAAAAGATGGGTAGAGAAGGACCTATAATTAGCTACCATATTTCAGGAGGATGATTTAGTCCTGCCTGATGTACAGAAGTCCTAGCGGCAGCTGGACAGGTAATGCCAAGGCTAATCGTCAGTGATTATTGCCAACAAAGGTCTAGTCAAGGCTATGGTTTTTCCAGTGGTCAAGTATGGATGTGAAACTTGGACTGTGAAGAAAGCTGAGCACTGAAAAATTGATGCTTTTGAACTGTGGTGTTGGAGAAGACTCTTGAGAGTCCCTTGGACTGCAAGGAGATCCAAACAGTCCATCCTAAAGGAGATCAGTCCTGGGTGTTCATTGGAAGGAGTGATGCTAAAGCTGAAACTCCAATACTTTGGACACCTCATGTGAAGAGTTGACTCATTGGAAAAGACCCTGATGCTGGGAGGGATTGGAGGCAGGAGGAGAAGGGGACGACAGAGGATGAGATGGCTGGATGGCATCACTGACTCGCTGGACATGAGTTTGAGTAGACTCCAGGAGTTAGTGATGGACAGGGAGGCCTGGTGTGCTGTGATTCATGGGGTTGCAAAGAGTCGGACATGACTGAGCGACTGAACTGAACTGAACTGAACTGAACTTATTGAGGGATGAGAACAAAACTATGAAACCAAAAGTACATGGAGTCAGGAGAAGAGAAGAAAGAGTGAGGATGCTGCTTTAAGAATTGTCTATATTTAAGAATAGACAGACAAGGGAACACTAGGCTTCCAGTTTCTCATTAACTAGAAAGAGATTGGGAGGATAAAGTGTCATAAAAATAAAATTTATATGAAAAGAGAAAAAGATGTTCTTGCTAGAAGTCCTGATAAGAGGTGAATGGATTAGGACATTTAGAGTCCCATCATAATTAAAAAAAAAAAAAAAATTTTAAGTAGAATTTTGGAGGTAAAGACTGAATGATAAGATTTGAAGCATGGTATTTAAGAAGTTCATTGTCCACTATTTTTTTTACCAGATGTTCAACAGTGAAGTGTTGGAGAGTGATAAAATAAACCAAGATGGTTGAAGTCTGAGAGAGAAGCAGGGTAACAAAGAGATTGTTGTTTGGGTGGCTTCTTCAGCTCTGTTATTTAATAGGGTATTTGGGATTTTTACATCAGAGTAAAACAAATGAAAACAAAGGGATGGATGTAACATGTATTAACCAGTAAAAAGATTCTCACATTTAATCCTGACATATCAAGAGTATGTCAGGATTAAAGAGTAGTTTAGCACATTTTCCAGGTGAAAATGATGCTCAGAGATGCTAAGTCACTTTCTTGAGGTTGTACAGATAATATCTGCCAGAGTTGTGGTGATATGAGGTCATAGCCAGTAATTCTTTTCTTCATTCAATCCACAAATATTCAATAAGTACAGACTTTGAACCAGATGTTGTACTGGGTACTGGAGGGAGGAGCTATCTTTGCCCTCTCAAAACTTACAATCTTGGGGGACAGCAGGGAAAAGCTGCTTCTTGATTATACTGAGAAGAGCAACTCGAGAGACAGGTTGAAACTTGAGATATGTGATAGAAACGCAGCAGTGGGATATTATGTTTTCCAAGAAGCCTATTTCTAAATGGAACACAATTTACAGCTGTGGCTTTGCAGCCTCAGAACTGCAAAAATGACCTGTCTTGTTTCACCTTCACTTTCTATTTTGATTCTCTAAACCCTTCTCCCCTTTAGCTCTCCCCTCCCCCCTATTCCCACCAACCTGCGGGCTGAACTGCCTCTGTGCTCTCTGCCTCTGCAGATGTTTTCTTTGCCTGGAAGGCTATCGTCCCAGCCGTAAATCTGGCAAACTCCTACTCATCTCTCCAGCCTCATCTGGCAAACGTAGGTGGGTCCTCTAGGCATAGCTCGCTGTCTGCAGAAGTCCGATGAAAAATAGCCGGAGCCTATTATACAAAGTCAGAGAGAGAAAGACAAATACTGTACACTAATGCATATATATGGAATTTAGAAAGACAGTAATGATCCTACATGCAGGGCAGCAAAGGAGAAACAGATATAAAGAACAGACTTTTGAACTCAACGGGAGAAGGCGAGGATGGGATGATTTGAGGGAATATCACTGAAATATGTACATTGCCATATGTAAAATAGATGACCAGTACAAGTTCAACGCATGAAGCAGAGTACTCAAAGCCCTGGGATGGGGTGGGGACAAAGGTGGGAAGGGGATTCAGGATGAGTGGACACATGTATACCCGTGGCTGATTCATGTCAATGTATGGAAAAACCACCACAATATTGTAAAGTAATTATCTTCCAATTAAAACAAATAAATACACAAAGGAAAAAAAGAATAACCCCAAGTTAGAGTGTTTACTTTTCTTCTCTCAACCAGAGTCTTGAACTCAAGAACCCTGCATCTCCATCCTTGTACCACCATGGCTAGAACACAGGAAACCCTGGGAAGTACATGTGGAATAAATGGCTGGGCATGTTGTTAAAGGAACATGCCTTTCTAATATCTACAGAGGTGCAAATCTTTGCTTGGTAGCATTGCAGGCTGTTTTTCTATGTGTCATGACTACATTTGTTTTGCATTTTAGGTAGGCCATTACCATAATAATAACTCTCCATGTACGGCTTATGCATTTGAAAATAAATTGCCTCACCAAAGAAATAGGGGGAGGGAATGCTATTAAGTGACCATAATTGTTATTACTTTAATAATCATCTGTATATTATAGAATCTGAACAGAAAAATTCAACTAAAATAGCTGAAATGCTTAGTCCATTGAGTCGGCTTTCTTGTAGAATGATATTTTTACAGAAAGTATTTCCCTATTCCATTAAACTACATTTTATTTAACAAGAGCATGAATATATCCTGAGGTGGGCTTGAAAAATAGCAGAGCTAGTCAAATGTCAAAAAATGATCCTAGCTCTGGAACTAAAACTGCACAAGAAATAGAGGAAATGGCACTGGGGACAAGGGCTGAATAAGGCTATGAGTTCTCTTTTGTACACGTCTACACATAAAAGCCATTCCGCACGTCCAGACTACCCTCCTTTCCTCCAAACTCTTGGACTCCCATCTCACCCGCTCCTTAGGGCACACGTTCTCTGTGAAGCTTCCCTTCTATTCTCAGACAAATACTTCTGCTATTTTTACAACCATCCCATTTTACTATAATTACTTACGTGTCTATTATCTTTATTAATGGATGAACCTTTCTAAATCAAGGACATTGTTTTCTTCAGCCTTGTCTTCCCCAGTGCCGGGTACATCACTTATTCCTTAGAAAGTATTCAATAAATAATAAAGTGACAGATCCCAACCATGGTTCTAATGATTGGAAGTAACTCAATAGTCATAAGGTTTCTGAGCTTATATTAGACTATCTGTTTGGTTAAGATAAATAAATTTAAAATTTCTTGAATATGTGAACAATACTATATTCATCATTATACTGTTATTATTACTCTTGCACAATAAAGATGGTGCTCTATGCAACTACAAAACTATCAATATATAAAGTAACTTTATTTCCTTTTCATTTCCTGGACACTGTTTTTCCATTTCAATTGGTACCTGAATTTTATTCTCACCTACTATATACCAGGGAATGTATTAATATTTTTCTTCTTTCTTTTAGTATTTAAAAATCATTGTATTTTTTTAATACCTACTTTACACTGGGAATTTTGCATAAGCTATTTATTTCTACTTTTCACAACAACACTGCAAAGCATGGAGATTATGTAATACCATGAGAGTAAAACAGACAATGAAGTTAGTTATAAAGGAAATTGTAAGCCTCTTGTATGGCCAGAGGTTTTGGGCTCTATCTTGATTATGATAAAAAGATATTAAAGGATTTTAGATAGAAAGGTGTTTCAAACCAAAAACTACAGAAGAAACTGGAGTATCTATTTCTGAAATGTCATTTTTCTCCATTAATAGAAAAAGAGGTATTTTTGTGATTCTACAAAATTATTTTTATTTTTTTATTTTCTAAATGCATGTGAAAATTCATTTATATGAATATTTAGAAATAAAAAGAAAGCAGCACAAATATCTCATGCAGAAGAATTCCATTTATTTTATATAACTACTCTGTGCTCAAGGAAGTGGTACAATAATTCCCCACACCTGAGACAGATTAACAAGAGAAAATCAAATTTAATTCTATATGCACAGAATTCTCACATACAAGAAAGGTTCAGAGACAGAAAAGTAAAATAAAGTATATATGCCATCCTGAGCTAAGGAATGAAATAAGGGCCAAAGCTTTCAAGAACAGGAGGTTAGTCACAGGATGATAAGAAGAAAAACAGATGATTGATTATTATTTTTTGAGTGTGATAATTGTATTTATTTTCATTCACGTATACTTGATTTACAATGAATTCTATATGCACAGAATTCTCACATACAAGAAAGGTTCAGAGACAGAAAAGTAAAATAAAGTATATATGCCATCCTGAGCTAAGGAATGAAATAAGGGCCAAAGCTTTCAAGAACAGGAGGTTAGTCACAGGATGATAAGAAGAAAAACAGATGATTGATTATTATTTTTTGAGTGTGATAATTGTATTTATTTTCATTCACGTATACTTGATTTACAATGTGTTAGTCTCAGATGTATAGCAAATTGATACATATATATATAATACAGTGGTGGTTTTAGTTGCTAGGTCATGTCTAACTCTTGCAATCCCATGGACTGAAGCCCTCCAGGCTCTTCTGCCCATGGGATTTTCCAGGCAAGAACACTGGAGTGGGTTGCCATTCACTTCTCCAGGGGATCTTCCTGACCCAGGGATTGAACCCATGTCTCCCGCATTCTTTACTGCTGAGCCAACTGGGAAGCCTTTATATATACCCACTCCACCACTCCGATATTCTTGCCTGGGAAATCCCATGCACAGAGGAGCCTGGAAGGCTACAGTTATGGGATCATAAGAGCGGACACAACTTGGCCACTAAACAGCAACAAAGACATACACACACCCACACCCACACCAACTTTCAGATTCTTTTCCCTTATAGATCATTATTAAATATTGAGTTCCCTGTGCTACACAATAGGTCCTTGTTGATTTATCTGTTTTATATATAGTACTGGGTATATATTAATCCCAAACTCCTAATTTGCCTCTCCTCCATTTCCCCTTTGGTAACCATAAATTGTCTTTTTTTAAAAAAAAAAAATCTGTGTGTCTATTTCTGTTTTGTAAACAAGTTCATCGGCATCAGTGTTTTTTATACATTCCACATATAAGTGATGGATGTTTGATTATTAGTTGTTAGCCCTGACAAATAAATAGGGCTACTGAGATAAAATTTATCTCCATTAATAGCTCTTTTTGGGAAACATCCCCAGTAAAAATTATTCCCGGTAATTAGGGAGGAGCAGTCATTTCTTTTCAATGCCCTTGAAGATTACCTCTAGTTCAAAATAATCCTCATACAATGGGAACAGATTTTGGGGAATCTAGTTCTATACCTCTGCAAGAGTATAGGAATTATGGCATGAAGGGGAGGGTCATTTTACAGTGGAAAAATATGGCAGATACCCCAGTCAAGTGATCGAGGTCAACATCAACAGTGATAAAATCACATTGACATGCATGTACCTTTGATATGATGAGAGTCCCTGGTGGCTCAGGTTGTAAAGAATTTGCCTGCAAATTAGGAGACCCGGGCTCAGTTCCTGGGTCAGGAAGATCCTCTGGAGAAGGGAATGGTTACCCACTCCAGTAATCTTTCCTGGAAAATCCCATGGGCAGAGGAGCCTGGCGGGCTACAGACCAATGGGTCACAAAGTCAGATATGACTGAGAAGCTAACAGTTTCACTTTTTTTGATATGATGTCATGAGAATGGCACTTTACCTCTGTGTTCTTCCTTCCCCAAACCCATAATTCATGTGTAGCTGTGAAAACAGCAGAACAATCCAAATCAAGGTACCTTCTATAACATATCTGATAGCATTCCATAAACCTCTCCAAGTTATCAAAAATTAGGTGTGCTGAAAAAGTTGCATGCCCAAGAGAAACCTAAATGTAATTTGATGTCCTAGATGAGGCCCTGGAACAGAAAAAACAAACAAACAGAAACAACCCCCAAATAAGCAAATTAACCAAAAAAAAAAAAAAGGATAAAAATTAAGGAACTCTGAAAAAAATACATATTTTAACTATTATTAATAAATATTGGTTCATTAGTTGTAGAAAATGTACCGTACTTATCTAGGATTTTAGCATTAGGAGAGACTGTATGTGGGATATATAGGAACATTCTTTACTATCTTTGCATATTTTCTATAAATCTAAAGCAATTTTAAAACTCAGTCTAACTTTGAAAAGAGAGTTATACTGGGAATACTTGTATTGAAACAAATAGTAACTACTATTTAGTGATTCATTAATAGATAACGGAAGGAAAATCACTATTAGGCAAAACAACATTAGCTTTCTGAAGTTGCGTTGCAGAATGTAGTACTGGAATATGTCTTCCTGAAATCAATTCAACTTTTCTTGATGCCAGAGGCTTTTCTTAGGGAGAACAGTTTGAGAAAAGATCATTTGCTCAGAAGTTCCTTCCCTTTCACTGTGTGACTTTGAGAAAGTTGAGTTTGCACTTTAAAAAAGAGATGGTAAATTCTCTGTCCATTTGAAAGTGATATATCAAAAAGTAGATGTGAGAAGTAACATGCCTATTTTCAAGAGGATTTGATGCAAATCATTTGAAAACATATGTAAGGAGTTTCAAATTGCACAACCCTACAGAGATGTAAAAGGAAATCTAGTCTTCACCATCTATGTGTCTCACAGACACTTAATGAAGTATTTTGAGTATCAAAACCATAATCGTCTTTCTAAATATAATTATTTTTGACTCAGAGTACCTTATGTGTCTCATGTCAGCTGCACATTTTAAAACTTATTAAACTGTGATAGAAAATATCATATTTAATTCAAATTTAAGAATTTTAATTCTTTTTAATCTAAAGCCTTCTCTATGAATTTCTTAGGTTGGTCATAAAAAAACTCACATACCAAGTGGCTTACACAATAGAAATTCCTTTTCTCACAATTCTTAGGGGCAGAAGTACAAAATCAAGGTATTGGCAGGTTTGCATTCTTCTGAACTTCTCTTCTTGGGTTCCATATGGCTGCTTTTATGCTTTGTCCTCACATGGCCATCCCTCAGCTTATGTCCTATTTTCCTTTTTTGTGTGTGAAAGTATCAGTCATATGGCACCCCACTCCAGTACTCTTGCCTGGAAAATCCCATGGACGAAGGAGACTGGTAGGCTACGATCCATGGGGTCGCTGAGTCAGGCACGACTGAGTGACTTCACTTTCACTTCTCATTTTCATGCATTGGAGAAGGAAATAGCAACCCACTCCAGTGTTCTTGCCTGGAGAATCCCAGGGACAGAGGAGCCTAGTGGGCTGCCGTCTCTGGGGTCACACAGAGTCGGACACAACTGAAGCGACTTAGCAGCAGCAGCAGCAGCAGCATCAGTCATATTGGAACAGAGTCTACCCCAATGACCTCATTTAACCTCCATTACATGGTAAAAGTCCTACTTCCAAATACAGTCACATTCTAAAGTACTGGGCATTAGGATTTCACTTTTGGACTCTGTGGGAGAGGGAGAGGGTGGGATGATTTGGGAGAATGGCATTGAAACATGTATACTATCATATAAGAACGAAGCACCAGTCTATGTTTGATACAAGATACAGGATGCTTGGGGCTGGGGCACGGGGATGATCCAGAGAGAGGATATGGGGTGGGATGTGGGAGGGGGATTCAGGATTGGGAGCTTGTATACACCCGTGGTAGATTCCTGTCAATGTATGGCAAAACTAATACAGTATTGTAAAGTAAAATAAAATAAAAATAAAATTAAAAAAAGTAAAATAAAGTACTTGGCATTAGGACTTCAGCATATGAAATTTATGGGAACACAGTTTAGCCAATAACATCTCTCTTCTTAGTGCCCATATTCTACCATAGAATTGAGCTTTTCCTAGGGTGACTGATTTTAGGAATATCCATTTCCTTTGGGGACTACCTCATCCCTATACAGAAGAGTATGCTATATCCCTGTAGTTCCAGTTAAAAAAAATGATAATCACAAGTTCATACCTCTGTCCAGTATGCTACTTGATCTGGATTTTATTTAGGCTGTAATTTATTGAAGCCTATTTCTTTTTAATTTCTCCATTTTAAAGGTTCATAACGTCTTTCCAGTTACCTCTTCATAGTTGAAGTCATCGTACTGTGTTGAAATAATCTGCTTACATGCATAATTTCCCAAGTAGACTGAGAGCTCCTTGAATGGGACTGTTTTACAGATCATGTAGAATCAGTGATAGTGTCTAACACACAATAGTTATAGAGTAGATGCTTAGTGGGCTGATAGCATTGTGTTCATTTAACACTTCATTCAACAAACAGAAAGCAACTCGTCAAGGACTTACCTCTCACAATACTCACTCAGTTAAATCAACTGAAAATAGGTGTTTTCCCCTTCTTTTGTAGCTGTGTTTCCTCATAGGGCTAGAATTGAATGCATCACAATCCAGTCCAAGTGGCATAAAGGGCAGAGCTATGAAATTAGAATCAGATTTGTTTGCCTGTTCTAGCACAGGTACTAATTTTTCTCAATTTCAATTTTTTCCTATTTAGCTAAAGAAATGACCGTATTTTTGATGGCTTCCACTTAGTCATTCTATATTATACAGTGAAAGTAGACATTATTATGAGATCAAGTTCTTGAGCAATTTCATGTGTCACCTGACTGAGGATCTGAATGCTAAACACTCAATTGCAGAGCAATTCTTATAATGTACTAGCCCCCACTCCAGTACTCTTGCCTGGAAAATTCCATGGGTGGAGGAGCCTGGTGGGCTGCAGTCCATGGGGTCGCTAAGAGTCGGACACGACTGAGTGACTTCACTTTCATGCATTGGAGAAGGCAATGGCAACCCACTCCAGTGTTCTTGCCTGGAGAATCCCAGGGACAAAGGCACCTGGTGGGCTGCCATCTGTGGGGTCACACAGAGTCGGACACGACTGAAGCGACTCAGCAGCAGCAGCAGCAGTGCCCTGTAGTACACAGGTTTTGCTACTTATTTAATTGAAGTTGTTTTACAACTTTAGTGCAGTTATTCATGTCATGCCTGAGTGATTTATAATGACTGTTTGATATTCCCAAAATAAGGGCAAAAAAGAGAAACAAAATTTCCTCCTCTGTTCCTCCAATTGAACAATCTGCTCCTATTATATACCAAAAAGAATTTAAAAATCTATATTATTTTTAAGTTGCAGCCACAAATCTGGTGATGCAGTTTTGCATAAAATGCCTGACTTTTGAGGTGGAGCTGTGTAACACAGACGTCAAGATTTTCTTCTGCAGAACTCTGAGTCTGGCCTGGGTTCCCTCCTTCAGATCACCAGGGCCAGAGGGTCTGCAGGTCCCAAGGGAGCTCCTCTCTGAGCTGGAGGAACACCTACTGTGTTGCTGCCTGGTCTCAAAAGAAGTTCTGATGGGAGACATCCTGTGTGAGCATGGCGTCAGGTCAAAAAGCATGAGTTCTGAGGCAGGCTGCTGCTGCTGCTAAGTCGCTTCAGTTGTGTCCGACTCTGTGCGACCCCACAGACGGCAGCCTATTGGGCTCCGCCATCCCTGGGATTCTCCAGGCAAGAACACTGGAGTGGGTTGCCATTTCCTTCTCCAATGCATGAAAGTGAAAAGTGAAAGTGAGGTCGCTCAGTCGTGTCTGACTTAGCGACCCCCTGGACTGCAGCCCTCCAGGCTCCTCCATCCATAGGAGTTTCCAGGCAAGAGTACTGGAGTGGGGTGCCATTGCCTTCTCCGAGAGTTACAGTTTTGACTCTCAGAGAAGAAAAAGGAGTGAAAGTAATTATGTTCTGAGAATGTGAGGTAAGATTTTAGTCAGACAAGAATATTACCACTTATGAAGTCTTACAAAGAATATGACACCTAGCACTTCCATTCTGCCTCCTCTTTATTCTCCATGTAGCAGGTTGATCCAAAAAGGCCATGTTGAAAATTACTTGTCTCTGATATAGAGTCATTTTTTAAAAAATTTTATCTTTTTACTTGGAAATAGTTCCAAACTTATAGAAATGTTGCAAGAAAAAAATAGTGCAACACTCAGTACTCCATCTAGGTTTACCTATTGTTAACACTTTAATTCATTTTGCACATTCTCTGGACCATTTATGGATAAATTTGATAATTTATGGAATTTTAATTATATTGACAAGAGTATATTTCCTTTAAGTAGGATGATTCTCTGATACAACTACAGTACATTTAAAAACATCAATACATTTAATATTGACACAATATTTTATTCAATCTACTGTTTTCCAGCTTTGTTAATTGACCAAATATGTCCTTGATAGTATTTTTCCCCTTCAATACAATAGTCAGTTGAGTTGATATTATATTTAATTATCATGCCTCCTTATCTTCTTTAATCTAGAATGTTTCCACTAATCTTTTTTCTTTTCTTTTTTGACATTTACATTTTTTATTTAATAAAATATTTTTATTAATAAATAGAAAGTGTATCTTTTTATTGAAAAAAAGAGTGCTCCCTAATTTATGTTTTATTTGATGTTTCCTCATGATTAGATTCAGCCTATACATGATATTTTATCCATCTCAGGGTATCACATCTGGAGACTTACAGTGTCCTTCTTACTGGTGATATTAATTTGGATCACCTAGTCCAAGTGTTGACAAATGTCTCCCACTGTTAATTACCATTTTGTTTTCTCTTGCAACTAATACACAGTCTATGGGGAGATTTCTTAAGACCATGAAAATACCCTGCTCCTCATCAGAATGTTCCTCTGGATTTGGCATCCTTTGATGAGCCTCTCTGGAGATAATAGATAGATAGATATTTTTTTCTTTGATGAATACAAATGCTGATTTTCTAACTCCAGCATTCCACCTATGTTTACCTATTGGCATTCAGCATTCCTTTGGGAACAAAACCCTTCCCTTCTCCCTTTATCTACTTCTCTATCTCTCTATCTGGACTCTATCTACAAGCTAGCTGTCTCAAATGGATTTGAAATTAAGACCTATAGACTTCCAAAGTCTATCCTGTATTTTTCATTTATACCAAGTTGGTGATTTACTTTGTAAAATGAAAAAGCTTCAGTTCAGTTCAGTTCAGTCGCTCAGTCGTGTCCGACTCTTTGCGACCCCATGAACCGCAGCACGCCAGGCCTCCCTGTTCATCACCATCTCTCGGAGTTCACTCAGACTCACATCCATTGAGTCAGTGATGCCATCCAGTCATCTCATCCTCGGTCGTCCCCTTCTTCTCCTGCC
>SJYT01061887.1:43881-53988 GCA_006410635.1 Cephalophus harveyi
ATGGGGTAGCAAAGAGTCGGACACGACTGAGCGACTGAACTGCATCTGTGATGTTGAGCATCTTTTCTTGTGCCTACTGGACATCTGTATGTCTTCTTTGGAGAAATGTCTATTTAGGTCCTCTGCTAATTTTTTGACATGTTTTTTTTGTGCTACTGAGCTGTGCAAGTTGTTTGTATATTTGGGAAATTCCCTGTTGGTCATATCATTTTCAAATATTTTCTCCCAGCTCATAGATTGTCTTTTCATTTTGTTTATGGTTTCTTGTTTTTGTTTTCATTACTCTAGAAGATAGATCCAACAAAATATTGCAGTGATTTATGTCAGTGTTCTATGGTTTCTTCTAGAAGTTCTATAGTATCCAGTTATAGATTTAAGTCTTTAATCTATTTTTTTATTTTTGTATGCAGCATTAGACAATGTTCTAATTTTATTTTTTACATGTAGCTATCCAGTTTTCCCGGCACCACTTATTTAAGAGACTTTCTTTTATCCATTGTCTATTTTTGCTTCCTTTGTTGTAGTTTAATTGATCATAAGTGTGTGTGGGTTTATTTCTGCACTTTCTCTCCTATTCCATTAATCTATGTATCTGTTTTTGTGCCAGTAGCATACTGAATGCTTCTTTTTTTAAAGAGCAGATTTTCTGTAAGATCATGGAGCCGGAAACAAAATGCTTTCATTAGGAAGTTTGATAACATAGATGTATGAATCTATCTGGTGTAATACAAAGTAGGATGGCAAGAACCATCCTTTAGAGAAGGCGTGCATGCTTAGTTGCTCAATCGTGTTTGACTCTTAGTTACTCTTTATACTCTAGCTTACAAGGCTTCTCTGTCCATGGGATTTTACAGGTCAGAATACTGGAGTGAGTTGCCATTTCCTCCTAAGGGGATCTTCTTGCCCTAGAGGTTGAACCGAAGTCTCTTGTGTCTCCTCCATTGCAGGTGGATTCTTTACTGGCTGAGTCATCAGGGAAGCCCTTAAGGAGGGCATGCTATATCTATTATTATATAACAAAATGCCCCAGAACTTAGAGAACCGAACAACAATTATTTTAATAAATGATGGTTCTGAGGGTTGTCAATTTGATTCAGACTCAGCTGGGCAGTTAATCTGCTGGTATGTCCTGGGCTCACATGTACCTTTGTCCCCTGGCTGATAGTTGGAAGCTGATTGTTCCCAGATGAACTCACACACGTGTATGGTTGTTTGCTCTGACAAACACAGGTCTTGTATCGTCACTAGACGTTAGTCTAATATCAGCTTCTTCACATGGGTTCCACAAGCAGCCTCATGTTTGCTAATGTCCTATTGTCTAAAGCAAGTAGATTGCAAAGCTCTTGATGGAAGAAACTTAAAATTCTGTGATCACTTTTTTCATTCTATCATGAAAAGCATTCAAATTTTGAATTTTTGAAGAAATTGAAACACTACAGTCCAAAAAAATTCACAAAATTGAACCCTCAGCTTCTGGCTACTTCAAAATGCCATGAAAATTTTGTAAAGATGATATGAAATGAGATCAATGAGATAGAGCTACAAAAAAAAAATAATTGATTCAGTAATCTTATTTAAAAAAAAAATAATGGTCTTTTATTTTTCACTATTGAATATGTTCATATATAGCATGGTATTTCAATTTAAGATTTTTTCCAATTTTATTGAAAAATAATTGGCATACATCACTATTTAAGTGTAAGGCATACAGCATGATAGTCTGATTTACACATATTGTGAAATGATCAATTTAATATTTAATTTAAATTGACACAATGAAGATAGTTAATAATTTTTAAAATGGAGGTATGGTTAACTTTTCAAATTTTTGGCACATACAATGCAACCTGTATTTCATTCAAGACATCTAGACCCCTGGAGAAAACATCTGTGAATTTCCTGTAGTCCATAAATTTCAGTTTTTGAAACACTACAGTATATCATTATCATAAATAAAATTATACATGCTTTAAATATAAAATCCCACTGCATAATAAGACATTTAATGAATGCTTTCTTTTTGAAAAGGAACCATACAAAAAGGAATTTTTAAGAATAATTAAAGGATCAAGAAAAAAATGGCACTAATGTATTTAACTCTCATACATACGTTTGTATCTCTCTTACAAATACATTTGTAATCCCTCTTAGTAACTGAGCTAAGAGGGGATACAAATTTTATGAATGTTTTATATTGCCTTAATTAGAGTTGAGGACTAACTCAACAGAAACAGTCCCAGATGTGCATAGCTCTCTAAGAATGGCTGAAAAATGTTGAGAACCAAGATGGTGATTATAAAATAAGCTATATCCTCTTGGTATAGTTATTAACTTTTATGACTCAATATAATTATTTTTCCTTAGCAAAGTTTAATATGGACTTTCTAACTCAAATACAAAGATTTAACAAATGGTATCTCTGTTTTTTCCCTTGTACAAAAGGAGCACTGTACCTCTGCACAGTGACAGAATTATTAGACATACTGTTTTGTTTGCTCCTTGTTAAAGCCAATGCACACTGGGAAATACATACTATAAAATGTTTCTTTTTGCTTTGGTTTGGGGGAAAGGGCATTCACAGACCTTTCTGGCTTTAATGTGGGAAAATAATACCTACATCTGCTACCCAGACATTACTCAGTAGCCTCTGCTATATAGCTGAGCCAACCTTCCATTTTCACATATCATTAATCTGAGCTACCAGCATAAATGTATTTATTTTTCAACTAGGGAGGCTTTGCTGAGGTTTTGCTATTGAATGGTTTTAGAACCATTGCATATTGATTACAGACAACAAATACATATAAGCACAACTTGTCAGATGATTTACAAAACTTCTTTTATTTCCTTTATGTCCTATCTTAAAATGGATATTTGAAGAAGAAATGTATTTATACTTGTAACAAGTCTTTAAAAGATATGCTACACATTGAATAATAGGCAAACATCAAAATGGCATCTGAGTAAAGTGGGTTGCCCTCTCTAATGTGAGTAGATTTCATCCAATCAGTAAGGACCTGGATGGGGGGGGGGGGAAAGTCGTTCACCTCTTGCAAATAAGAGGAAATTTCTCTTGCCTGACTGCTTTGAGTTGGGACAACAGTTTTTTCCGGCCTTTGGACTTGAAATGAAACATCAGCTCTTTTTGAGTCTCAAACCTGCTGTATTTTGGTCTAGAACTCTACCACTGGTTCTCCTGATCTCCAGTGTGCCTACTGTAGATCTTGAGACTTATCAACCTTCATAATTGCATAAGCTAATTCTTTTGAATAAATCCTTTTCATGCAATTATGGAGAATAAGTCCCAAGATTTGCAATATATATAGGATATATCCAGTCTACATAGGATGGAGATATACATGGAATAGATATATAGATAAATGCACACTTAGTCACTCAGTCATTTCTGACTCTTTGGATCCCATTGACTGTACCCTGCCAAGCTCCTCTGTTCATGGGGATTCACCAGGCAAGAATGCTGGAGTGGTTTGCCATGACCTTCTCCAAGGGATTGTCTCAACCCAGGAATCCAACCCACGTCTTCTGCATTGTGGGCAGATTAATTACCATCTGAACCACTGGGGAAGCCAGTGGATGGGTAGCCTATCATCTCCAGGGGAATCTTCCTGACCCAGGAATCGAACCAGTGTCTCCTGCATTGACGCGGATTCTTTACTAATTGAGCTACCAGGGAAGCCCAGATAGATAGGTAGGTCTGCACATATATCTTCCCATCCTAGCGGATCTGTTTCTCTGAAGAATCCTGACTAATAAAGAAGCCAAGAAATTATTTGCATAAAAATGAATAGCTTTCCCTTCTCCTTGGTGGAAGAGAAATTACTCTTTTATATTTACATTTTGTCATGGTCATGCTTCATTTTCTTGATACTAATATTTTAGTCTCTGAAATATTTTATTCTCAATAAAATAAACTAATTTCAGGGAGAGAATATTTGCTCATAATGAGCATTACAAATTAGAATAGTGATTCTGCACCTACATAGAAATAAATATGTTTAGAGAGACAGAGAAAGAGGGGAGGGGAAGAGAGACAAGAGAGAAAGAGAGAGAGAGAAAGATAATATACATTATAAAGGTACATATGCTGATCAATCTATAAGCAGTATGTTTAGAATCATTAATGCTAACATGGTCCAATGTCTTTTTGGTGGTTAAAAGGAAACATGATAACCTGGCATAATACTTTTTGTTGTTCTTAAACCTAATATGGTCTAATACATTTTTTTTTCTCAGGTTATTCCTACTTCTGGACTCCTTTTAGGTTACTCTCTTGCTCTCCCTTTTTTCTCCCTGAATCTGTTACTTAACAGCCTTGAAGACTTCACCCCATCAATTAATGATGAGTATCAGTATCCCAAGTGATGTGATTTCAGACCTCTTCTGTAAAGTTCCAAATGAATCTCCTCTTCCAATATGTGTATTCTAGGGTGTCACAAACTTTGCCATGTAATCATCAATTTTTCCCGTGTCTCTTGAGAAATTGTTTGATGAACGGTGTGTTTTCATCACTGTCATACGAGGCCCAAGAGGAATTTCACCAACTTTTTCATGTGGAAAATATATAAATGTAATGGTACCATAAGAGCAAGGGAAAAATTAGCAAGAACAAAATTAATTTTGAGTAGTAAATTAATTAGGTACAAATCCCCCCCTTTTTTTAATCACTAGTCTATGCAAGTTAGTCATTATAATGATCTAAGTTGAAATAAAAATAACATTACTGATTTTTTTAACTAAAGAAAGACAAGGGAAATTTTCCAGCATGCTAAACAAATGACAAAATTATTACCTCTTATTATTGACTTAAATAAAGTGACTTTTAAAATTGTAGTTTATTTAGTGACAAGTTTACTGACATATTTATAGTGCTTTTCATAAAGTTATATATTTTACCTTGTTTGATCACCAAAATTACCCTGTGGCTAATATTATTTGTCTTCCTTTTAAAATGAAGAAGCCAGGATTCTAAAAGTAATTTGAGATCAGACAGTAATTCTCACAGAATCTCCACTTAAAAAAAAAATTGAGCTATAGTTGATTTACAATGTTGTGTAAGTTTTAGGTGTACACTAATGCTATTCAGTTATATATCTATGTGTGTTAGTCACTCAGTCGTGTCCAACTTTTTGTGACCCCAGCGGACAATAGCCTGCCAGGCTCCTCTGACCATAGACTTCTCCAAGCAAGAATACTGGAGTAGGCTGCCCTTCCCTTCCCCAGGGTATCTTCCCAATGCAAGGATTTAGCCTGGATCTCCTGCATTGCAGGCAGATTCTTTACCATCTGAGCTACCAGGAAAGCCCAATATGTTGATTTTCAAATTATTTTCCTTATAGATTATTAAAAAAAATGTTAAGAATAGTCCCCTATGGTATACAGTAGGTCCTTGCTGTTTATCTTTTTATACATAATATTGTGTATATGTTAATCCTAGCCTCCTAATTTACCCTGCTCCCCACCCATGTTTCCCCTGTAGCAACCATAAGTTTGGAGAAATCTCATTTTTAAAGTCCTTTCAGAATTCATCAGCTACTCAAATGTAGGACAAGCCACAGTCATAAAAGAGGAATGTCTGCTTAGATTAAGTGGAGGATAAGGTAGTTCTTGGAAACAGAACAGAATCATTCTTCAGTTTTTCTTTTTTCCTTTGTAAAAAATTAGTAAAGAGAAACCTCAGTTAATTAGAGTTGGGAGATCAGAAGGGAGAGCTCTTATGTCCTATAAAAATAACAGGGCCAAACAGGAGGAATAGACTCCTTTTTCCTGACAAAAACTCAGCTAATGACAAACCATGGACTCTTGGTTTACTATAGTCTTCCCAGCTTCCCTTTCTCCTTTATAGAAGTGTTCTTCCATTGCTGGGTGGGGACATACATGTGGCTTACTATGGTTGCAGACTCTGAATTGCAAGTTTGTGCTAATCCTGAATAAATCTATCTTTGCTGGAAAAGAATCTGGCAGACTGATTGTTTCAGGTCAACACCTTTAACAATAATTGATGTTTGGGGAGAGTTAGGGAGAAGTCAAAGGGACCACTAGGTAAATAGAGCTACGCCAAAATGTGAAAAAGATAACTACACATGGGTATTACATCTGTGAGACTGGAGAAGCCAGGCCAAGTTTCAGGACCTTTTCAAGTTATAGTTATTTTTTACAGAAATATATACATTACTTTGCCATTATACTAAATTTAGATACATGCAATAAAAACAAAATACTGAAGGACGTGAAGTGCTCCTTTACAATAGCACAATAGTTGGGGTCAAAGTTTAAACACAAGCTTCAGCATTTTGTCACTGAGCTCATTCTGGGCAAGTTATTTCATCTCTCCCTAAGTTATAAGTACATCCATTATAATGAAATTATGTGACTAAGTTATCCATAATTAAACAAGCAGGATGAACAGTACTGAACATCCTATGCATTTAACAGATTACTATTTTTCTTTGATTTTGCAAATATATCTCTAATTTTATGATATTTTACTAATTAAGAAAGATAACTTAAAAGTTATATTGCAAATAGAAAAAAAGGTTGAATATGTATTGTCACCATAAAAATAACGTTTTTACAATGCTAGTCAATTTGATGAAAAAATTACAAAAGAAAAAATACAGAGGTAAAACATTATTTTTTACAGACAATATGGCTATTTGGCTGCAAAATCATTTGCACATTAAATGAAAAAAACTGGTTAAAAAATTAAGTGAAAAGAACATTAATAAGAGGTGTTATGGATTGAACAAATATGTTCAGTGTCCCTTTATCTTTAATTTTATGATATTTTACTAATTAAGAAAGATAACTTAAAAGTTATATTGCAAATAGAAAAAAAGGTTGAATATGTACTGTCACCATAAAAATAACGTTTTTACAATGCTAGTCAATTTGATGAAAAAATTACAAAAGAAAAAATACAGAGGTAAAGCATTATTTTTACAGACAATATGGCTATTTGGCTGCAAAATCATTTGCACATTAAATGAAAAAACTGGTTAAAAAATTAAGTGAAAAGAACATTAATAAGAGGTGTTATGGATTGAACAAATATGTTCAGTGTCCCTCCAAATATGTTAAGTTTTTAAGTCTCAGTACTTGTGAATGCGAACTTTGGTATGATAATAGGGTCTCTGCAGATGCTGTTAGTCTAGATGAGTTCATACTGGACTAGCATGGACCCTTAATCCAGTATGTCTGGTGTCCTTAGTATAGCCTGTATTTAAAATTATGCATGTGAAGATCAAATTCCCTGGATCATAGAGAAAGCAAAAGAATTCCAGAAAAATTTCTACCTCTGTTTCATTGACTATGCTAAAGCCTTTGACTGTGTGGATCATAACAAACTGCAGAAAACTCTTATAGACATGGGAATACCAGACCATCTTAACCTGTCTTGTGAGAAACCTGCATACCAGTCAAGAAGCAAGAGTGAAAACCAGGTATGGGACAACTGTCTGGTTCAGGATGGAGAAAGGAGTATGACAAGGCTGTTGATTGTCATCTTGTTTATTTAACTGATATGCAGAGCCCTTCATGTGATATCCTGGGCTGGATGACTTACAAGCCGGAATCAAGATTGCCAGGAGAAACACCAACAACCTCAGATATACAAATGATACCACACTAAGGGCAGAAAGCAAAGAGAAACTAAAGAACCTCTTGATGAGGGTGAAGGAGGAGAGTGAAAAACCTGGCTTAAACCTCAAGNAGCCGGAATCAAGATTGCCAGGAGAAACACCAACAACCTCAGATATACAAATGATACCACACTAAGGGCAGAAAGCAAAGAGAAACTAAAGAACCTCTTGATGAGGGTGAAGGAGGAGAGTGAAAAACCTGGCTTAAACCTCAAGATTAAAAAAAAAATAAAACAAAGATCATGGTAGCCAGTCTCATCACTTCATGGCAAATAGAAGGGGAAAAAATGGAAGTAGTGACAGATTTCCTCTTCTTGGTTCTGAAATCACTGTGGATGGTGACTGCAGCATGAAATTAGAAGATGATTGTTTCTTGACAGGAAAGCTATGACAAAGCTAGACAGTATGTTAAAAAGCAAAGGCATCACTTTGCCAACAAAGGTCCATATAGTCAAGGCTATGGTCTTTCCAGTAGTCACACTTGGCTGTGAAAGCTGGACCACAAAGAAGGCAGAGTGCTGAAGAAGTGATGCTTTCAAATTGTGGTGCTGGAGAAGACTCTTGAGAGTCCCTTGGACAGCAAGGAAATCAAACCAGTCAATCTTCAAGAAAATCAGCCCTGAATACTCATTGGAAGGACTGATGCTGAAGCTGAGGCTCCAATACTTTGGCCTCCTGATGCACAAAGCCAACTCATTTGAAAAGACTCTGATGCTGGGAAAGACTGAAGGTAAAAGATGAGAGTCCCTTGGACAGCAAGGAAATCAAACCAGTCAATCTTCAAGAAAATCAGCCCTGAATACTCATTGGAAGGACTGATGCTGAAGCTGAGGCTCCAATACTTTGGCCTCCTGATGCACAAAGCCAACTCATTTGAAAAGACTCTGATGCTGGGAAAGACTGAAGGTAAAAGGAGAAGAGGCTGATAGAGGATGAGATGATTGAATGGCATCACCAATGTAATGGACATGAACTTGGGCCAACTCTGGGAGACGGTGCAGGACATAGTCTGGCCTGCTGCAGTCCGTGGGGTCTCAAAGAGTTGGGCATGAGTTGGTGACTGAAAAACAACAACAAAAAAGTTATAATACAAGTTCTAGGCAATACAATGAGATTATTAAAAAGATGAATGAGATAATATATAATGGCAAAAGAATATCAATACCAAATAAACTGACATTTTTTTCAAGTTATTAATGTCTTCCTAGAAATTCTAAGAAAACTAACCACAATATAAAAATAAAAACATTAAAACTAAAATTAAAGTTCATAAATTTGTGTTATAAGATTAATATTTTTTTTTCTCCAGCTAGATAGGTAGATAGATTTTGTTTTTCTTACCAAATCTGTTTTCACTAACTGAAATGCAAAAACCTTAAGCACCTACTAACATAAATGAGTTTATCACAAACCATGACACTATATGGTATAATTTATGTAAAATGTAGATATATGAGCATACATGTCTATGCAAATATATAAAAAGGGATCAAAAGAGTCATAGTAAATTGTTGACCTAGCTTACCATGGGTGAATGGAATTTTAGTGAAGGAAATGTACAAAGGCAACAATAGAAATAGAAATAGGCTTCCCAGTGGTGAAGAATCTGCCTGTCAGTGCAGGAGATGCAAGAGATGTTGGTTCGATCTCCTGGTAGGGAAGATCCCCTTGGGTAGTTAATGGCAACCCACTTCAGTATCCTTGCTTGGAAAAGTCCATGAACAGAGAAACTGGTGCACTATAGTCCATATGATCACAGGTAGTTGGATACAACTGAGCAACTGAGCACACACACACAGAAATTAGAAAGGTCTTCTCATGCTTTCATCTATTAGAAGTTTCTAAAAAAGAAAAACAAAATTAAGAGATAGAAAATGACTATATTCATGAAATATTTGAATTTTGCCATCACCTAAGAGTGTTAGTAGGAACCAGTATATGAAAGAACAACTTGAAATAGTTCTTGAAATAACTTTTGAATTTTTCTTTAAACGATTTTGGTGCTCCTTAAACGGCTATATTTAGATTTACTTGTTTTTGTTTCTAAAGTTTATATAATTTGTACCCTTTGAAGATTTGCGTTTGTAGTTCCCTAAAATATAACCAACAATTTCAGAAAAAAATAAAGTAAAATAAAATGAAAGGACAGAATTCTCCAATTTAAATATCTGTGTGTTTAAGAATCAATATTTTGTCCTTTTTTCTATGTCCTAAGGAAATGGATTTGTATCTTTATAACTCAGATTTTCCATCATTGTGGTGAAAAATCAATGAGCCAATCATCCTTAAAAAAAAATCCATTGAAAATATTTGTTTTTTAATATAAATTTATTGATTTTAATTGGAGGTTAATTACTTTACAATATTTCATTGGTTTTGCCATACATCAACATGAATCCGCCACAGGTATACACGTGTTCCCCATCCTGAACCCCCCCTCCCTCTTTCC
>SJYT01061893.1:763-15591 GCA_006410635.1 Cephalophus harveyi
GAGGGAAAGCCACATATCCCTGTGTCAACTCAATGGGAAGCCTGACACTGCTGCTACAGCTTGGGAGGAATTCGGACATCCATGTCTCCACTCGAGACAAGGCCTGACTCCCCTGTGGAGACTCCAGAGGAACCACAAGATCCATGTCAGCACTGGACAGTAAACCTCAGGTTACGGCCTCAGCTCCAGATGAGGACATAGGACCCGGCACCGACTGGAGAGGAATTCCGAGAGGCCCCTCGCAACTCGCATGGAGACGTGCCTTTCCTGAGGCCACATGAGCGAGTCTCTGACGTCCCCATCGTAACCCGAGAATAACCTGCCGCAACTCGAGAAGTACCAGCAGATTATCCCCTGCAGGTGAGATGAGGCCCTTTTCTGCTGCGGCATCTCGAGGGAAATCACACCTTCCCTATTGAACCTCGAAAGGGTCCTTCACACCCTTGCTGCATCTCAAGAAGTTCCCTGACATACCCGTCTCCACTCGAGAGGAACACCAATTGTCCCACCACAACTCAAAAGGAGCCCCGTTTTCCCCTCCTCAGCTGCAGATGGCTGTTCCTTTACCTGCTTCATCAGGAAAGGATTCCCGGCATTCCCGTGGAATCTCACGAGGAGGGGCTGTGAACAGCAAAGTAGAGAGGAAATCCAGGCGTCCTGCCACCATCCCAAAAGACCCCCAAAATCTCTCGGTCCACTCCAGATGAACCTGATTTTCTTGCACTGCCTCGACTGTGACCCCGAGTATCAACTTACACCATGGTGGCAAGTGTGACAGCCCTGTGGCACCTCAAGGGAAAGCCACAGATCCATGTGTCAACTCGACAGGAAACCTGACACTGCTGCTACAGCTCAGTAGGACAGCGGACGTGCATGTCTCCACTCAAGACTAGGCTGCCTCCCCTGTGGAGACTCCAGAGGAACACCAAGATCCATGTCAGCACTGGAGAGAAAACCTCAGGTTCCGGCCTCAGCTCCAGATAAAGACTTAGGACCCGGCACCGACTGGAGAGGAATCCCGAGAGGCCCCTCGCTACTCGCATGGAGACTGGCCTTTCCTGAGTCCACAGGAGTGGGTCCTTGAGGTCCTCGTCGTAACTCAAGAGGAAGCAGCCGCAACTCGAGAAGAACCAGGAAATTCTCCCCTCCAGGCGAGATGAGGCCTTTTTCTACTCTGGTGTCTCGAGGTAAATCACACCTTCCCTCTTGAACCTCGAAAGGGTCCTTCACACCCTTGCTGCAACTGAAGAAGTTCCCCGACATACCCGTATCCACTTGAGAGGAGCACAGAGAGTCCCGACATAACTCAAGAGTAGCACCGTTATCCCCTCCTCAACTCGAGATGAGGGTTCCTTTCCCTTTTTCATCGGAAAAGGATTCCCAGCGTTTCCTTGGCATCTCACGAGGAGGTGCTCTCAGCAGGAAAGTCGAGAGGAACTCCAGCGGTCATGCCACCATTCCCAACGACCCCCAAATGTCTCAGCCCACTCCATATGAACCTGATTTCCCTTCAGTGCCTCGAATGTCACCCCGAGTATCGACTCACACTAAGGTGGCACGTGTGACAGCCCTGTGGCACCGAAGGAAAGCCACAGGTGCCTGTGTCAATTCAACAGGAAGCCTGACACTGCTGCTACATCACGGGAGGAAAGCGGATGTGCATGTCTCCACTCGAGACGAGGCCTGACTACCCTGTGGAGACTTCAGACGTACCCCAAGATCCATGTCAGCACTGGAGAGGAAACCTCAGGTTCCAGCTTCAGAACCAGAGGAGGACTTAGGACCTGGCACGGACTGGAGAGGAATCCCGCAAGGCCCCTCGCAACTCGCATGCATATCGGCCTTTTCTGAGGCCACAGGAGAGGGTCCCTGAGGTCCTTGTCTTAACTCATGAGGAACCAGCCACAACTCGAAAAGAACATGGAGATTCTCCCCTCCAGGCGAGATGAGGCCCTTATACTCTGAGGCGTCTCGAAGGAATTCACACCTTCCCTGTTGAACATCGAAAGGTGCCTTCACATCCTTGCTGCAACTCAAGAAGTTTCCCGACATACCCGTCTCCACTTGAGAGGAACGCCAAGGGTATCGCCAAAACACAAGAGGAGCACAGTTTTCCCCTCCTAAGGTCGAGATAAGGGTTCCTTTCCCTGCTTCCTTGGGAAAGGGTTTCCAGCATTCCTGATGCATCTCACGAGGAGGCCCTCTCAACACGAAAGTTGAGAGAAACTCCAGGGTTTGTGCCATCATTCCCAAAGACCACCAAATGATTCAGTACACTCCAGATGGACGTGATTTCCCTGCACTGCCTCGACTGTCACCCCGAGTATCGACTAACACCACAGTGGCATGTGTGACAGCTCTGTGGCACCTCGAGGGAAAGCCACAAATCCCTGTGTCAACTGGACGGGAAGTCTGACACTGCTAATACAGCTCTGGAGGAAAGCGGATGTGCATGCCTCCACTCGAGACGAGGCCTGACTTCCTTGTGGAAACTCCAGAGGGACTCCAACATACATGTCAGCACTGGAGAGGAAACCTCAGGTTCTTGCCTCAGCTCCAAACGAGAACGTAGGACCTGGCACTGACTGAAGAGGAATCCCGAGAGGACCCATGCATCTCGCATGGAGACTGGCTTTTCCTGAGGCCACACTAGCGGGTCCCTGAGGTCCACATTGTAACTCAATAGGGACCTGCCACACCTCGAGAAAAACCAGGAGATTCTCCCCTCCAGTCGAGATGACACCCTTTTCCACTGCAGCGTCTCAAGGGAAATCACACCTTTCCTCTTGCACCTCGAAAGGTTCCTTCACACCCTTGCTGCAACTTAAGAAGCTTCCCAACATACCCGTTTCCACTTGGGAGGAACACCGAGGGTCCCACCACAACTCACGAGGAGCCCTGTTGTCCCCTCCTCAGCTCAAGATAAGGGTTCCTTTCCCTGCTTCGTCAGGAAAGGATTCCTGGCATTCCAGTCCCATCTCAGGAAGAGGCACTCTAAACAGGAAAGACGAGAGGAACTCCAGGGGTCGTGCCACCATTCCAAAAGACCCCAAATTCTCAGTCCACTCCAGATGAACCTGATCTCCCTGCACTGCCTCGACTGTCACCCTGAGTATCGACTCACACCATGGTGGCACGTGTGAAAGCCCTGTGGCACCTCGAGGGAAAGCCACAGATCCCTGTGTCAACTTGATGGGAAGCCTGACACTGCTGCTACAGCTCGGGAGGAAAGCAGACGTGCTTGTCTCCACTCGAGACGAGGACTGACTCCCCTGTGGAGACTCCAGAGGAAACCCAAGATCCATGTCAGCACTGGAGAGGAAACCTCAGGTTCCAGCCACAGCTCCAAACAGGAATTAGGACCCGACACCGACTGGAGAGGAATCCTGAGAGGCCCGTCTCAACTCGCATGGAGACTAGCTTTTCCTGAGGCCACGTGAGAGGGCCCCTGAGGTCCCCGTCGTAACTCGAGAGGGACCTCCCGCAACTCGAGAAAACCCAGGAGATACTCTCCTCTAGGTGAGATGAGGCCCTTTTACACTGTGGCATCTCAAGGGAAATCACACATTCCCTCTTGGACCTCGAAAGTGTCCTTCACACCCTTGCTGCAACTCAAGAAGTTCCCCGACATACCCATCTCCACTTGAAAGGAAAACTGAGGGTCCCGCCACAAATCAAGAGGAGCCCCGTTGTTCCCTGTGCAGCTTGAAATGAGGGTTCCTTCCCCTATTTCATTGGGAAAGGTTTGCCTGCATTCCCTTCACATCTCAAGAGGAGGTGCTCTCAACAGGAAAGTCGAGAGGAACTAAAGGGGTCGTGTCACCATTCCAAAAAACCCCCAAATGTCTCAGTCCACTCCAGATGAACCTGATTTCCCTGCACAGCCTCGACTGTCATCCCGAGTGTCCACTCACACCATGGTGGCACGTGTGAGAGCCCTGGTGGCACCTCGAGGGAAAGCCTCAAATCCGTGTGTCAACTCGACGGGAAGCCTGAAAGTGCTGCTAAAGCATAGGAGGAAAGTGGACGTGCATGTCTACACTCGAGACGAGGCCTGACTCCCCTGTGGAGACTCCAGAGGAACCCCACGATCCATGTCAACACTGGAGAGGAAACCTCAGGTTCCGGCCTCAGCTCCAGACGAAGATGTAGGACCCGGCATTGACTGGAGAGGAATCCTGAGAGGCCCCTCACAACTCACATGGAGACTGGCCGTTCCTGAGGCCACACGAGCAGATCCCTCAGGTCCCCATCGTAACTTGAGAGGTACCTGCCACAACTCGACAAAAACCAGGAGATTCTCCCCTCCAGGCAAGATGAGGCCCTTTTCCGTTGTGACATCTCAAGGGAAATCACTACTTCCTTCTTGGACCTCGAAAGGATCTTTCTCACCCTTGCTGCAAGTCAATAAGTCCCCCGACATACCTGTCTCCACTCGAGGTGAAAACCGAGGGTCCTGCCACAACTCAAGAGGAGCCCTGTTGCCCCTCCTCAGCTCGAGATGAGAGTTCCTTTCCCTGCTTAATTGGAAATGGATTCCCGGCGTTCCTGTCACATCTCAGGAGAAGGGGCTCTCAACAGAAAAGTCGAGAGGCACTTCAGGGGTCGTACCACGATTCTAAAAGACCCCAAAGTGTCTCAGTCCACTCGAGATGAACCTGATTTCCCTGCACTGCCTCGATTGTCACCCTGAGTATGGACTCACACAATGGTGGCACGTGTGACAGCCCTGTAGCACCTCTAGGGAAAGCCACAGATCCCTGTGTCAACTCGTTGGGAAGCCTGATACTGCTGCTACAGCTTGGGAGGAAAGCAGACGTGTATGTCTCCACTCGAGACGAGGCCTGACTCCCCTGTGGAGACTCCAGAGGAACCCCATGATCCATGTCATCACTGGAGAGGAAACCTCAGGTTCTGGCCTCAGCTCTAGATGAGGATGTAGAACGTGGCAACAACTGGAGAGGAATCCCGGGAGGCCCATAGCAACTCGCATGGAGACTGCCCTTTCCTGAGCCCACACAAATGGGTCCCTGATGTCCCCATCATAACTCTAGAGGAACCTGCCCAACTCGAGAAAAACTAGAGGATTCTCCCCTGCAGTCGAGGTGAGGCCCCTTTCCGCTGTGGCATCTCGAGAGAAATCACACCTTCCCTCTTGGACCTCGAAAGCATCCTTCACACCCTTGCTGCAACTCAAGCAGTTCCCCGACATACCCATCTCTACTCGAGAGGAACACCAAAGGTCCCACCACAACTCAAGAGGAGCCCCATTGTGCCCTGCTCAGCTCTAGATGAGGGTTCCTTTCCCTGCTTCGTCAGGAAAGGATTCCCCGCCTTCCCATTGCATCTCAGGATGAGGCGCTCTCATCAGAAAAGTCGAGAGAAACTCCAGGTTCATGCCACCACAGCAAAAGAGCCCCAAATGTCTAATTCCCCTACAGATGAATCTGATTTCCCTGCAGAGCCTCGACTTTCACTCCGAGTATCGACTCACACCATAGTGGCACGTGTGACAGCCCTGTGGCACCTAGAGGGAAAGCCACAGATCCCTGTGTCAACTCGACAGGAAGGCTGACACTTCTGCTACAGCTCTGGAGGAAAGTGGACGTGCATGTCTCCACTCGAGACTAGGCCTGACCTCCCTGTGCAGACTCCAGAGGAACCCCACGATCCATGTCAACACTGGAGAGGAAACTTCAGGTTCCAGCCTCAGCTCCAGATGAGGACTTTGGACCTGGCAATGACTGGAGAGGAATCCCGAGAGGCCCCTCACAACTTGCATGGAGACTGGCCTTTCCTGAGGCCATACAAGCGGATCCCTGAGTTCCCCTCCATAACTCGAGAGGGACCTCCCGCAACTCAAGAAAAACCAGGGCATTCTCCCCTCCAGGCGAGATGAGACCTTTTTCCTCTGCGGGGTCCCAAGGGAAATCATACCTTCACTCTTGGACCTCAAAAGAATCCTTCACACCCTTGCTGCAACTCAAGAAGTTCCCCGACATACCCGTCTCCACTCGAGAGGAACACCGAAGGTCCTGCCACAACTCAAGAGGAGCCCCGTTGTCCCTTCCTCAGATCGAGATGAGAATTCCTTTCACTACATCATCGGAAATGGACTTCCGTCGTTCCCGTCACATCTCAGGAGAAGGCGCTCTCACCAGGAAAGTCGAGAGGAACTCCAGAGCTCGAGTCACCATTCCAAAAGACACCCAAATGTCTCATTCCACTCCAGATGAAACTGATTTCACTGCAGAGCCTCAACGTTCACCCCAAGCATCGACTCACACCACGGTGGCACGTGTAACAGCCCTGTGCAACCTCTAGGGAAAGCCATAGATCCCTGTGTCAACTAGCTGGGAAGCCTCACACTGCTGCTACAGCTCAGGAGGAAAGTAGAAGTGTATGTCTCCCCTCGAGACGAGGACGACTCCCCTGCAGAAACACCAGAGGAAACCCAAGATCCATATCAGCACTGGAGAGGAAATTTCAGGTTCCAGCCTCAGCTCCAAACAGGAATTAGGACCCGACATCGACTGGAGAGGAATTGCGAGAGGCCCCTCACAACTCCCATGAAGACTGGCCTTTCCTGAAGCCAACCGAGCAGATCCCTGAGGTCCCTGTCGTAACTTGAGAGGGACCTCCCGCCACTCGAGAAAACCCAGGATATTCTCCCCTCTAGGCGAGATGAGGCCCTTTTATGCTGCGGCGTCTCAAGGGAAATCATATGTTCCCTCTTGGACCTCGAAAGGGTCCTTCACACCCTTGCTGCAACTCAAGAACTTCCCTGACATACCCGTCTCCACTCGAAAGGAACACTGAAGGTCCTGCCACAAATCAAGAGGAACCCCGTTGTTCCCTCTGCAGCTCGAAATGAGGGTTCCTTCCCCTATTTCATTGGGAAAGGTTTGCCCGCGTTCCCTTCACATCTCAAGAGGAGGTGCTCTCAACAGGAAAGTCGAGAGGAACTAAAGGGGTCGTGTCACCATTCCAAAAGACCCCCAAATGTCTCAGTCCACTTCAGATGAACCTGATTTCCCTGCACAGACTCGATTGTCATCTCCAGTATCCACTCACACCATGGTGGCACGTGTGAGAGCCCTGGTGGCACCTCGAGGGAAAGCCTCAAATCCCTGTGTCAACTCGACGGAAAGCCTGAAAGTGCTGCTACAGCATGGGAGGAAAGTGGATGTGCATGTCTCCACTCGAGACGAGGCCTGACTCTCCTGTGGAGACTCCAGAGGAACCCCAAGATCCATGTTGGCACTGGAGAGGAAATCACAAGTTCCAGCCTCAGCTTCAGACGAAGACGTAGGACCTGGCATCGACTGGAGAGGAATCCTGTGAGGCCCCTCAAAACTCGCATGGAGACTGTCCGTTCCTGAGGCCACACGAGCAGATCCCTCAGGTCCCCATCATAACTCGAGAGGTACCTGCCACAACTCGACAAAAATCAGGAGATTCTCCCCTCTAGGCAAGATGAGGCCCTTTTCCGTTGAGGCATCTTGAGGGAAATCACAGCTTCCTTCTTGGACCTGAAAGGGTCTTTCTCACCCTTGCTGCAACTCAAGAAGTTCCCTGACATACCTGTCTCCACTCAAGAGGAACACTAAGGGTCCCACCACAACTCAAGAGGAGCCCCGTTGTCCCTTCCTCAGATCGAGATGAGAGTTCCTTTCACTGCTTCGTTGGAAATGGACTTCCGTCGTTCCCGTCACACCTCAGGAGAAGGCCCTCTCACCAAGAAAGTCAAGAGGAACTCCAGAGCTCGTGTCATCATTCCAAAAGACCCCCAAATGTCTCATTCTACTCCAGAGAAAACTGATTTCCCTGAAGAGCCTCAACTTTCACCCCATACATCGACTCACACCATGGTGGCACGTGTAACAGCCCTGTGCAACCTCTAGGGAAAGCCACAGATCCCTATGTCAACTCGCCGGGAAGCCTGACACTGCTGCTACAGCTCAGGAGGAAAGTGGAAGTGTATGTCTCCCCTCGAGATGAGGACTGACTCCCCTGTGGAGACTCCAGAGGAAACCCAAGATCCATGTCAGCACTGGAGAGGAAACCTCAGGTTCCAGTCTCAGCTCCTAACAGGAATTAGGACCTGACACTGACTGGAGAGGAATCCCGAGAGGCCCCTCGCATCTCACATGGAGACTGGCCTTTCCTGAGGCCAACCGAGCAGATCCCTGAGGTCCCTGTCGTAACTCGAGAGGGACCTCCTGCCACTCGAGAAAACCCAGGAGATTCTCCCCTCTAGGCGAGATGAGGCCCTTTTACGCTGCGGCATCTCAAGGGAAATCACACGTTCCCTCTTGGACCTCGAAAAGGTCCTTCACACCCTTGCTGCAACTCAAGAAGTTCCCCGACATACCCATCTCCACTCAAAAGGAACACCGAGGGTCCCGCCACAAATCAAGAGGAGCCCCGTTGTTCCCTCTGCATCTCGAAATGAGGGTTCCCTACCCTACTTTATCGGGAAAGGATTGCCCACGTTCCCTTCGCATCTCAAGAGGAGGTGCTCTCAACAGGAAAGTCGAGAGGAACTCCAGTGGTCATGCTACCATTCCAAAAAACCCCCAAATGTCTCAGTTCACTCCAGATGAACCTGATTTCCCTGCACAGCCTTGACTGTCATCCCGAGTATCCACTCACACCACGGTGGCACGTGTGAGAGCCCTGGTGGCACCTCGAGGCAAAGCTTCAAATTCCTGTGTCAACACTACAGAAAGCCTGAAAGTGCTGCTACAGCATGGGAGGAAAGTGGACGTGCATGTCTCCACTCGAGACGAGGCCTGACTCCCCTGTGGAGACTCCAGAGGAAACCCAAGATCCATGTCAGCACTGGACAGGAAACCTCAGGTTCTGGCCTTGGCTCCAGATGAGGACTTAGGACCCGGCAATGACTGGAGAGGAATCCCAAGAGGCCCCTCACACCTCAAATGGAGACTGGCCTTTCCTGAGCAACCCAAGTGCGTCCATGAGGTCTCTTTCGTAACTCGAGAGGAACCTACCACAACTCGAGAAAAACCAGGAGGTTCTTTCCTCCAGGTAAGTTGAGGCCCTTTTCCCCTGCGGTGTCTTGAGGGAAATCACACCTTCTCTCTTGGACCATGAAAGGGTCCTTCACACCTTTGCTGCAGCTCAAGAAGTTTCCCAACATTCCCGTCTCAACTTGAGAGGAACCCCGAGGATCCTGCCACAACTTAAGAGCAGCCCCATTTTTCTCTCCTCAGCTTGAGATGAGGGTTCCATTCCCTGCTTCAATGGGAAAGGATTCCCTTGTTCCCGTCGCATCTCAAGAGGAGGCACTCTCCACAGGAAAGTTGAGGGGAACACCAGGGGTGGTGCCACCAATCCAAAAGACCCCCAAATGTCTCAGTCCACTCCAGATGAACCTGATTTCCCTGCACTGCCTCGAATGTCACCCCGAGTATCAACTCACACCATGGTCTCACGGGTGACAGCCCTTTGGCACCTCAAGGGAAAGCCACAGATCCCTGTGTCAATGTGACGGGAAACCTGACACAGCTGTAACAGCTTGGGAGGAATGAAGACGTGAATGTCTCCAATCAAGACGAGGACTGACTCCCCAATGGAGACTCCAGATGAACCCAAAGATCTATGTCAGCACTGGAGAGGAAGCCTCAGGCTCTGGGCTCACCTCCAGATGAGGACTTAGGACCCGGCTATGATTGGAGAGGAATCCCAAGAGGCCCCTCGCAACTCACATGAAGATTTGCCTTTCCTAACGCCACACGAGCGGGTCCCTGAGGTCCCCATCTTAACTCGAGAGGAACCTGCCGCAACTCGAGAAAAACCAGGAGGTTCTCCCCTCGAGGTGTGATGAAGCGCTTTCCCACTGAGTCACCTCGAGGGAAATCACACTTTCCCTCTTGAACCTCAAAAGGGTCCTTCACACCGTTGCTGCAACTCAAGAACTTCCACGACATACCCGTCTCCACTTGAGAAGAAAACCGAGCGTCCCGCCACAACTCAAGAAGAGCTCCATTTCCACCTCCTCAGCATGAGATGAGGGTACATTTCCTTGCTTCATCGGGAAAGGATTCCCAGCATTCCCGTCGTATGTCAAGAGGAGGCACTTTCCACAGTAAAGTCGAGAGGAACTCCAGGGGTCCTACCAACACTCCAAAAGACCCCCAAATCTCTCAGTCCACTCCAGATGATCCTGATTTCCATGCATTGCCTCGAATGTCACCCCGAGTATCAACTCACACCACTTTGGCATGTGTGACAGCCCTGAGTCACATCGAGGGAAAGCCACAGATCCCTGTGTCAACTCAACGGGAAGGCTGACACTGCTGCTACTGTTCGGGAGGAAAGCAGATGTCCATGTCTCCCCTAGAGATGAGGCCTGACTCCCCTGGGGAGACTCCAGAGGAAACCCAAGTTTCATGTCAGCACTGGAGAGGAAAACTCAGGTTCCAGCATCGGTTTCAGACGAGGACTTAGGACCCGGCCCCAACTGGAGAGGAATCCCGAGAGGCCCCTCACAACTCGCATGGAGGCTGGCATTTCCTGAGGCCACACAAGCAGGTCCCTGAGGTCCCCGTTGTAATTTGAGAGGAACCTGCCGCAACTCGAGAAAAACCAGGAGGTTCTCCCCTCCAGGCGAGATTAGGCCCATTTCCACTGCGGCGTTTCAAGGGAAATCACACCTTCCCTCTTGAACCTAGAAGGGGTCCTTCACACCATTGCTGCAACTCAAGAAGTTCCCTCACAAACCCTTCTCCACTCAAGAGGAACACCGAGGGTCCTGCCACAACTCAAAAGGAGCCAGGTTTCCCCCTCCTGAGCTCGAGATGTGGTTACATTTTTCTGCTTCGTTGGGAAAGGATTCTGACATTCCTGTCGCATGTAAAGAGGAGGTGCTCTCCACAGGAAAGTCGAGAGGAACTCCAGGGATTGTGCCAGCATTCCAAAAGACTCCCAAATGTCTCAGTCCACTCCAGATGAACCTGATTTCCCTGCACTGCCTTGACTGTCACCCCAAGTATCAACTCACACCATGGTGGCACGTGTGACAGCCCTGTGGGAAAGCCTTGAGGAAAAGCCACAGATCTCTGTGTCAACTCAATGGGAAGCCTTACACTGCTGCTACAGATCCGGAGGAAAACGGATATGCATGTCTCCACTCCAGACGAGGCCTGACTCACCTGTGGAGATTCCAGAGGAACCACAAAATCCATGGCAGCACTGGAAAGGAAACCTCAGGTTCTGGCCTCAGCTCCAGACGAAGACTTAGGACCCAGCACTGACTGGAGAGGAATCCCGAGAGGCCCCTCACAACTTGCATGGAGACTGGCCTTTCCTGAGGCCACTTGATCGGGTCCCTGTTGTCCCCATCGTAAGTCGAGAAGGACCTACCACAACTCGAGAAAAACCAGGAGTTTCTCCCCTCCAGGCGAGATGAGGCCCTTTTCTACTGTGGCATCTTGAGGGAAATCACACCTTCCCTCTTGGACCTCGAAAGGGTCTTTCACACCCTTCCTGAAACTAAAGAAGTTCCCTGACATACCCTTCCCACTCAAAAGGAACACCAAGGGTCCCACCACAACTCAAAAGGAGCCTCATTGTCCCCTCCTCAGCTCGAGATGTGGGTTCCCTTCCCTGCTTCATCAAGAAAGGATTCCTGGTGTTCCCATTGCATCTCAAGAGGAGGTACTCTCAACAGAAAGTCAAACACTGGAGAGGAAACTTCAGGTTCCAGCCTCAGCTCCAGATGAGGACTTTGGACCTGGCAACGACTGGAGAGGAATCCTGAGAGGCCCCTCACAACTCGCATGGAGACTGGCCTTTCCTGAGGCCATACGAGCAGATCCCTGAGTTCCCCTCCATAACTCGAGAGGGACCTCCCGCAACTCGAGAAAAACCAGGGCATTCTCCTCTCCAGGCGAGATGAGGCCTTTTTCCTCTGCGGGGTCCCAAGGGAAATCATACCTTCACTCTTGGACCTCAGAAGAATCCTTCACACCCTTGCTGCAACTCAAGAAGTTCCCCGACATACCCGTTTCCACACGAAAGGAACACCGAAGGTCCTGCCACAACTCAAGAGGAGCCCCGTTGTCCCTTCCTCAGATCGAGATGAGAGTTCCTTTCACTACATCGTCAGAAACGGACTTCCGTCATTCCCGTCACATCTCAGGAGAAGGCACTCTCACCAGGAAAGTCGAGAGGAACTCCAGAGCTCGAGTCACCATTCCAAAAGACACCCAAATGTCTCATTCCACTCCAGATGAAACTGATTTCACTGCAGAGCCTCAATGTTCACCCCAAGCAATGACTCACACCACGGTGGCACATGTAACAGCCCTGTGCAACCTCTAGGGAAAGCCACAGATCCCTATGTCAACTCGCTGGGAAGCCTGGCACTGCTGCTACAGCTCAGGAGGAAAGTGGAAGTGTATGTCTCCCCTCGAGAAGAGGATGACTCCCCTGCAGAGACACCAGAGGAAACCCAAGATCCATATCAGCACTGGAGAGGAAATTTCAGGTTCCAGCCTCAGCTCCAAACAGGAATTAGGACCCGACATTGACTGGAGAGGAATTGCGAGAGGCCCCTCGCAACTCGCATGAAGACTGGCCTTTCCTGAGGCCAACCGAGCAGA
Source organism: Cephalophus harveyi (assembly GCA_006410635.1). NCBI lineage: Eukaryota > Metazoa > Chordata > Mammalia > Artiodactyla > Bovidae > Cephalophus > Cephalophus harveyi. Next base: position 13,393 of record SJYT01061893.1, read on the forward strand.
TCCCTGAGGTCCCTGTCGTAACTCGAGAGGGACCTCCCGGCACTCGAGAAAACCCAGGAGATTCTCCCCTCTAGGCGAGATGAGGCCCTTTTACGCTGCGGCATCTCAAGGGAAATCACACGTTCACTCTTGGACCTCGAAAGGGTCCTTCACACCCTTGCTGCAACTCAAGAACTTCCCTGACATACCCGTCTCCACTCGAAAGGAACACCAAGGGTCCCGCCACAAATCAAGAGGAACCCCGTTGTTGCCTCTGCAGCTTGAAATGAGGGTTCCTTCCCCTATTTCATTGGGAAAGGTTTGCCCGCGTTCCCTTCACATCTCAAGAGGAGGTGCCCTCAACAGGAAAGTCGAGAGGAACTAAAGGGATCGTGCCACCATTCCAAAAGACCCCCAAATGTCTCAGTCCACTCCAGATGAACCTGATTTCCCTGCACAGACTCGACTGTCATCTCCAGTATCCACTCACACCATGGTGGCACGTGTGAGAGCCCTGGTGGCACCTTGAGGGAAAGCCTCAAATCCCTGTGTCAACTCGGTGGGAAGTCTGAAAGTGCTGCTACAGCATGAGAGGATGCACAGACTCGACTGTCATCTCCAGTATCCACTCACACCATGGTGGCACGTGTGAGAGCCCTGGTGGCACCTTGAGGGAAAGCCTCAAATCCCTGTGTCAACTCGGTGGGAAGTCTGAAAGTGCTGCTACAGCATGAGAGGAAAGTGGACGTGCATGTCTCCACTTGAGACGAGGCCTGACTCTCCTGTGGAGACTCCAGAGGAACCCCAAGATCCATGTTGGCACTGGAGAGGAAATCACAAGTTCCGGCCTCAGCTTCAGACGAAGACGTAGGACCTGGCATCGACTGGAGAGGAATCCTGTGAGGCCCCTCAAAACTCGCATGGAGACTGTCCGTTCCTGAGGCCACACGAGCGGATCCCTCAGGTCCCCATCGTAACTCGAGAGGTACCTGCCACAACTTGACAAAAATCAGGAGATTCTCCCCTCTAGGCAAGATGAGGCCCTTTTCTGTTGAGGCATCTCAAGGGAAATCACAGCTTCCTTCTTGGACCTGAAAGGGTCTTTCTCACGCTTGCTTCAACTCAAGAAGTTCCCCGACATACCTGTCTCCACTCAAGAGGAACACTGAAGGTCCCACCACAACTCAAGAGGAGCCCTGTTGTCCCTTCCTCAGATCGAGATGAGAGTTCCTTTCACTGCTTCGTTGGAAATGGACTTCCGTCATTCCTGTCACACCTCAGGAGAAGGCGCTGTCACCAAGAAAGTCGAGAGGAACTCCAGAGCTCGTGTCACCATTCCAAAAGACCCCCAAATGTCTCATTCCACTCCAGAGAAAACTGATTTCCCTGCAGAGCCTCAACTTTCACCCCATACATCGTCTCACACCATGGTGGCACGTGTAACAGCCCTGTGCAACCTCTAGGGAAAGCCACAGATCCCTATGTCAACTCGCCGGGAAGCCTGACACTGCTGCTACAGCTCAGGAGGAAAGTGGAAGTGTATGTCTCCCCTCGAGATGAGGACTGACTCCCCTGTGGAGACTCCAGAGGAAACCCAAGATCCATGTCAGCACTGGAGAGGAAACCTCAGGTTCCAGCCTCAGCTCCAAACAGGAATTAGGACCTGACACTGACTGGAGAGGAATCCTGAGAGGCCCCTTGCATCTCGCATGGAGACTGGCCTTTCCTGAGGCCAACCGAGCAGATCCCTGAGGTCCCTGTCGTAACTCGAGAGGGACCTCCCGCCACTCGAGAAAACCCAGGAGATTCTCCCCTCTAGGTGAGATGAGGCCCTTTTACGCTGCGGCGTCTCAAGGGAAATCACACGTTCCCTCTTGGACCTCGAAAAGGTCCTTCACACCCTTGCTGCAACTCAAGAAGCTCCTCGACATACCCGTCTCCACTCGAGAGGAACACCGAGCGTCCCACCACAACTCAAGGGGACCCCCGTTGTTCACTCCACAGCTCAAGGTGAGGGTTCAGGGAAAGGATTCCCGGCATTCCTGTAGCACCTCAAGAGGAGGCACTCTCAACAGGAAAGTCGAGAGGATCTCCAGGGGTCGTGTCAACATTCCAAAAGACCCCCAAATGTCTCAGTCCACTCCAGATGAACCTCATTTCCAGACACTGCCTCAACTGTCACCCCAAGTATTGACTCACATCATGGTGGCACGTGTGACA
>SJYT01061904.1:7004-37317 GCA_006410635.1 Cephalophus harveyi
GAGAAGGAGACGACAGAGGATGAGATGGTTGGATGGTATCACTGACTTGATGGACGCAAGTCTGAGTGAACTCCGGGAGTTGGTGATGGACAGGGTGGCCTGGCGTGGTGCGATTCATGGGGTTGCAGAGTTGGACACAACTGAGCGACTGAGCTGAACTGAATCAAACTAATGAAAATTAAGCACAAATAAAAAATATTAAAGCAACAAGGAAAAAGCAACAAATAATATATAAAAGGACCCCCATAAGGCAAACAGCTGATCTTTCAACAGAAACTCTGCAGGCCAGATGGGAGTGCAGGATGATGAATAGAAACAAAAACAAACTATGACTAAGATTACTCTACCCAGAAAGGATCTCATTCAAATTTGATGGATAAATCAAATGCTTTACACGTAATTAAAAATTAAGAGATTTGGCACCACCAAACCAACTTTACAACAAATGCTTAAGGAAATTCTCTAGAGAGAAAAAGACCTACAAGAGGAAGAATATCTAGGAGCAGAGCTTGAGTTCCCAACTGGTGATTGAGACTGCATCACAGTGATGAGAGCACCAGATCCTAGCCACTAGACCAGTTTTCAGTGACAAGGGCCCTGGCCCTTCTGCTTTATAGAAAATAATTCCCACAAAGATTGAAGTAGTGAGGCAAATGAAACATTTATTAAGAGGAAAATGTTATAGTATGTGTGGATAGGCACACAGGCGGACTCAGGGAGAGAGACATTGAGTCACATCCTTGTGGCAGTTTGAGTTACTTTTGTGGGTCATTTCTTCTGGGTTTTCTTTGGCCATTTTTTGCCACTTTATTTGGTGAATCATTTTGACTTGCTTGGTTCACAGTCCATATTCATTGTATCTCAGGGTCCTCCCATGTGTGTACACCCATCGTCTAGCCAATATGGATTTTACCTAAAAGGTGTCTGGGTAGAATAATTCTTGACATAAGTCTCCTTTGGCTTCCAAGGAGACTTTTCTGCACATATATGATCAGGGAGGTCTTCTGACTTTGAAAACAAGAGATATGTGGTCTAGGGAGACCCCAGCTTTCTCCCTTAGTTGTCCTGTTTCAGTCCATAAGGAGTGAACCTACAATTGCTTTACCCTGGAGGGGGTCATCTCCCTCTTGACTCAAATCGCCCCTGAGAGACATAAACCCCAAAAAAATTTTTTTTGGGAAGATGAAGGGTGAAAGTCTGATTTTGGTAACTTCTTCAAGCTGACAATGGCCTTGTAGACAATACCTAGATACGGTTACAGAGCTCTCATCTGGTCTCACTAAAGGGGCCTCAGGGTGACTTCTGGTGTTGTTTCAGCAGGATCTGCTGTGGGTAGTGGCTGGAGTCCCTACGTGACTATTGTCCTGTGATGCTTTAGAGAAAGCAAACTAAGTACTTAGAGAAGCAGGGGAAGATTACAAGAAAATGGAAACCTCCCATTGCTATAGCCCATGATAGACTTAGCTTAGGGTAGACAAAACCAAGGGCTTCCCTAATAGCTCAGTTGGTAAAGAATCTGCCTGCAATGCAGAAGACCCTGGTTCTCTTCCTGGGTAGGGAAGATACACTGGGGAAGGGATAGGCTACCCACTCCAGTATTCTTGGGCTTCCCTTGTGGCTCAGCTGGCAAAGAATCTGCCTGCAATATGGGAAAACCAGCATTCTGTCAACCCAGTGGAGAGAGTATTTGCAATGTGAACCAGAGAGTTGTCTTTCCTTCCTGTAGATAAGGGAAGAAAGCATAGGAAAGCTAAGGAAATGAGTGGCTTCACAGTATAATAGCACCAGTCAGGGTGCTATTTAAATCACTCAGCATGGGCAGAGAAGTTCAGTAAATTCTGAGAGCAAGGGTGAGAGCAAGGAAGACAATAATTACATAAATTTACCAGAGCATATCAATTACTCTGTAAGTGGATTGAGTTTTGGGAAGAAAAAGGAAAATTGTAGCTATGGGTACTTAGCATAAGGTTTAAGCAGTCTTTTTGTCTTTTCTGAATAGTAGCTTCGGTTATTGTAGTGGCTCACTCATCCGCCTGGAATTTTCAGCTTGTTCTGGGTCCTCTTTACCAGTTGAGCCATCTCCTGGAGAAGGGGAAGGCTAACCACTCCAGTATTCTGGCCTGGAGAATTCCATGGACCATATAGTGCATGGGGTCACAAAGAGTCAGACACGACTGAGTGACTTTCACTTTCACTGGGTCGTCTGGATCCTGTGGAAACTTGGAGGCAGGGGTGGATTAACAGGGATGTCTAGAATGTGGGTCTTCAGTTTCCGGCAACATATCAGTAAAGACAGGTTTAATCCTGGACAGATGAATCCAGCTGGTAACCCCCTGGTGTTTGACTGCTTCAGTGTGCTCAGCAGGACTTGGCAAGAATCCCTCCATTTTGGAAGCAGTTGGTTACCAGGGGGCTCATTTTTCCAGGTCTTTAAAATTACCTGACCTCCAGATTTTACAACAGGATACCTGGGACTGTCATTTGGAGTGGGATGCACTCTATTTCCATATTATTGTATAGCCTTTTGAACCTGATCCATATTTATAATGTATTTAAGATGAGTCTGGGTCAGTTATTATGTCCAGAGTAAGCAATGGTCTTCTGTATGCCATTTCAAAAGGGTTTAACTTAGTGGTGGTTTTAGGAGCTGCCCCGATGCTTAGGAGGGCTATTGGCAGCAGAAATATTGTGACTCTTTTTCTGAGAGTTTGCCCAAAGTTTTCTTTAGTGTCTGATTAGTCTGTTCCACTTTTCCTGAGGACCAAGATCTCCAGAATGAATGGAGGTGGTATTTAATCCTTAAAGCCTGAAAAAGTTGTTGCATGACCTTTGCTACAAACAAAAGTCTATTGTCACTCTGAAGGAGACAGGGCAACCTGAATTGAGGAACAATTTCTTTTAGGAGTGCCTTAGTCACTATAGTTGCCTTTTCTGTTCTAGTAGGGAAAGTTTCTATTTATCCAGTTAGCTTCCCTGGTGGCTCAGAGGTTAAAGCGTCTGCCTGGAATGCGGGAGACCTGGGTTCGATCCCTGGGTTGGGAAGATCCCCTGGAGAAGGAAATGGCAACCCACTCCAGTACTCTTGCCTGGAGAATCCCATGGATGGAGGAGCCTGGTGGGCTATAGTCCATGGGGTCGCAAAGAGTCGGACACGACTAAGCGACTTCACTTCACTTTAAAGGTATCTATAAAGTCTAGTAAATATTTGAAGCCCTGGAAGGAGGGCATCTAAGTGAAATCTATTTCCTAGGTAAGTCTCTCATCGTTAGACTGGACTGGGCTAGAAAGAGGGGAGGCTTGATGTTGCCTCCTGGATTATGGGTGGCTCAAAGGGCACAGATTCAAGTGACTCTCTCATCTTTGGGAATCCTTTCCATTAAAACTCAGAAAACAGTCACAGACATTGCATCTCTACTCAGATGGAGAGTCTCATGTAGACCTGTAATAATTTTCCATTGGTCAGAGAGAGGTAGGAACAATTTCTGATCTATTTATCACTAGCCATCTGTTCCCTTAGTTCCCCCCTTATCTCGTGCCCAGTTCCCTTCAGAAGTCAAATACCTGGGTATAATGTTACAAGGGGTAAGGAGTGGGATCAAAGCTATTTCATTTATGGGCATCAGGGCTGCTTTCATTGCTTCCTGATTTGCCCTGTCATTTCCTTGGAAAATTTGAGAATTTCCCATTTGGTGCCCCAGGGAGTGAATGGCTGTTACCTGTTTTGGTTTTTGAACCACTTCTATGAGGTGTAAAATCTCAGACCTATATTCTATAGGGGACTTTCTTGTATTTAGAGGTATTGTCTCTTTCCAGATAGCTGCATGGGCATATAAAACAAGGAAGGCATATTTTGAGTCTGTGCATATATTTATAATCTTTTCTTTCCCTAGGATTAAGGCTCAGGTTAGAGCTACCAGTTCAGCCTTTTGGGCCAAGGTATTAGGTGGCAACGGTTTTGTTTCTATGATGCTATGAGGACTCACAAGAGCATACCCTGCCCTCTTGACTCCATATCTAATGAAACTACTGCCATCAGTAAGCTATTCTTTCTCAGGGTTTTCTATGGCCTCCTCTGTTAGATCAGACGTGCAAGCATGCTGCTGCTGCTAAGTCACTTCAGTCGTGTCCAACTCTGTGTGACCCCATAGACGGTAGCCCACCAGGCTCCCCCGTCCCTGGGATTCTCCAGGCAAGAACACTGGAGTGGGTTGCCATTTCCTTCTCCAATGCATGAAAGTGAAAAGTGAAAGTGAAGTCGCTCAGTCGTGTCCGACTCAGCGACCCCATGGACTGCAGCCCACCAGGCTCCTCCGTCCATGGGATTTTCCAGGCAAGAGTACTGGAGTGGGGTGCCATTGCCTTCTCCGCGTGCAAGCATAGACCTGGTCAAATTTTGAGACAAGAATGTGTTAGCTCTGGGCTTTTGATGGGCATTAAAGTCATGTTGTTAAGAGTGTGGCAGGTTTTGCAGGTTTTGGCTCTCTGGGGAGTCAAGGAGCAAAACCTGGTACTTGATAAGACAGCCTCCAGCTGATCAGTGGTGGCTTTTTACCTTTAGAATCCCTTGTACTTGATGAAGAGTCTGGACTTTAAGCAGCTGCCCAAAGATAAACTTGTTAGCTTCTTCCACCAATAAAGTGGTGGCACTACTGCCTGGAGGCAGCCAGGCCAAACTTGGGCCATGGAGACTAGTTGGTTGGGAAAGTAGGGTTAACAACTGGCCAAATAGAAGTGTTGGATGGAGACTGGCAGGTCAGCAAGAGATCATGCCATAGGAATTTATCCATGAGAGATTGTAAACCCTTCTTCCCTTCCAACTTTATAAAATATTGTTTCTTGTTCAACTCAGTTCAGTTCAGTTTAGTTCAGTTGCTCAGTTGTATCCGACTCTTAGAGACCCCATGAACTGTAGCACACCAGGTCTCCCTGTCCATCACCAACTCCTGGAGTTCACTCAAACTCACCTCCACTGAGTCGGTGATGCCATCCAGCCATCTCATCTCTGTCATTCCCTTCTCCTCCTGCCCCCAATCCCTCCCAAGATCAGCCACTTTTCCAATGAGTCAACTCTTCACATGAGGTGGCCAAAGTACTGGAGTTTCAGCTTTAGTCATTCCTTCCAAAGAATACCCAGGACGGATCTCCTTCAGAATGGACTGGTTGGATCTCCTTGCAGTCCAAGGGACTCTCAAGAGTCTTCTCCAACACCACAGTTCAAAAGCACCAATTCTTTGGCACTCAGCGTTCTTCACAGTCCAACTCTCACATCCATACATGACTACTGTTTCTTGTTAGGATAAGTGTTTTCTCGCCTAAGGCTAATTCTTACAGTCTGAGTACTTACGGACCTTTCAGGGATTCTTTTGTGCCATACTGAAGGGTCTACTGCTTTTAGAATGTAGCCAGGAATAGAATCTTGCTCTTCCGACTTGTCTGTCTTAATCAGAGTTAAAGGGCTGCTCAGAGCTACCTAACGAGAGTATGGCCTTGAGTGAACTCAGAAGGTCCCTCCCAAGGAGAGGAGTAGGAAACTGAGGCCCAATTAGAAAGGCATACAAGATTAACTGCTGCTTGAATTGGCAAGTAAGAGCACCAGCAAAATAATGGGTGGGATGCTTTCCGTTGATATGAGTCACAGTACAACCTGTGGAGGAGAGGTCCAGCATGAAAAATTAAGCCAGAGTAAGTGGTTTCCATATCAATTAAGAAGTCAACTTTCTTACCTGCCAAGTCAAGGACTACCCAAGAATCCTCAATGGAGATGGACATCTCATTGGGCAGAACCACCAGAATCCCTGGGCTGCCTCTGTCATCCAGCAAGGCCATCTCAGGAACTGGAAACTGCCCCCTTCCCTTCAGGACTGAGGGCAGTCACTCTTTCAATGACTTCTTTGTTTGCAAGCTGGGCATGGACTGGGTAGCTCTTTCTGGGAAAGAAAGCAGAAAGATTTGGATTTAGCAGCCAGTTGACTTGCATTTGTAGCATTTCCTCTTGTTGGTTTTACCTCCAGGTGGATAGTTGGACTTTCTCAGTCCCCTTGAGTTCTCCTGAGATTGCAAAGCATGGCTGAAAGCAGATGCTATTAGTTGTTCATTAGCCCTGACCTGTCTTTTCTCATGTTGTGTCCTCTCTTTTTCCTGAGCTTGTCTCAGTTATTATATACTCCAAAGGCCACATCTAGGAGCTAGGGCATGGGCATTTGTGGGCCAAATTGTAACTTTTGAAGTTTCTGCCCAAAATCAGGGACTGGCTAAGTGGGAATGCCATCAGGAGCAGGAAGAGCTCAGTTTGGAGCAGGAAGGACTGTTTCCCTTACTGGAGATATGGGAGAGCTTAGAAACAAGTTATCTAAAATTTGGGGAGAGTCTTCTGATTCTCCAGGTTTTAAATTCTAAGAGCTATATAAGGTGGGATTTTGGTAAAGGACCATGAAGGCCTGAACAGAAGGAATCTCACTCCATTTTTCCATTCTGTAGCAATAAAGATCCAATTGCATAATGGTGTTATAAATTAGAGGCATGTTTCTCCATTCCTCAATTTACACAAAGGCCAGCCACTGCTATAGTAGAACTTAAGTTTCTCCTTTTTTAACCCCTTGATTTTAAAAAATGTCTAAATCTTAAAGATACTTCCCAGAGGTGTTTCTTCTGGCTTGGAGGGAAATCCTCTCACGTTGAGAAATCTGTAACTGAGAATAAAACAGTGCTCCTAGAATAGAATCCAGTATCCTGGAAACACTTACCAGGAGGCTTTAATCTGAAGGAGTTCAGTGTGTGTGTGTTATGTGCTAAGTTGCTTCAGTCATGTCCAACTCTGTGCGACCCCATGGACTGTAGACTGTCAGGCTCCTCTGTCTATGAAATTCTCCAGGTAAGAATACTGGAGTGTGTTGCCATTTCCTTCTCCAGGGAATCTTCTTGACCCAAGGACTGAGCCCATATCTTACATTACCTATATTGGCAGGCAGATTCTTTAACACTGGTGCCACATTCCCCAAATTCCCTTCCAACCTGATGGGTTTTGAGTGTCTTCTACTCTCCCATCAATTTCTGAACAGATGTCTCTGGATCCTGTGATACCCTGCACAGGGCACCAAATCCAGCAAAGCTGGAGCAGGGCTTTCCAGTGTAGACTGTTTGCCAAGACATTCCTGTGGAGAGATCCCATGTCTACAGAGCTTATGTCTTATGACAAGTCTAATTATGTTGGAGTGTATTCCTCAAGACTGAACATCTACAAAGTTTATAATTCAGACATCTGAGTAGCAGACAGGCTGATAGGCTGTATATAGCTGTGTGGACACTGCCAAGGCCTGGAGTGTAGGGGTTCCAATAGATGCAAAGAAGAACCCTTGGAGAAATTAGAGTTTATTATTATGGAAGACAGCACAGGGTTCATGGCCTGAGGTTAGGCAGGCAGAGAGATTCTTATAGTAGATTTCTGGGCATAAAGTGAGGTGAGAGACTAGATAACAGAAGAACCCCAAATCCTTTGCCCTATCTTCTTGGCAGCTAGGATAGAATTAGGAATTGTCTGATGATTTTATCTAACACAGCACCAAGTTTGACAGTGGTGTGGATGCAGTTTAGGAATAATATCTAGGAAATAATTTCCTAGAAGGGTGCAGAGATAAGTGAGAAAGATACTTTGTTGTGCCAATAAAGTAGGAAGGAAAACCACAATGGAGGCTTCCTCGATAAATAGTGAGGGAGGGAGAGCAAGAGTGAGAGAGTGAGAGCAAGAGAGACAGAGATCCCTTGGGCTCCTTCATAGTTGGAAATCACATCTCCACCATATCGAAGAGGACAGCACTAGCTGTCATCCAAACATTATTTGAATCTTCATGGCCTGGGGAATTCCTCTGTCACCCTCTATGTTGAGGGGAGTTATAATGCCATGAGCAGATAGAGATTATGCCCTGGGGTCTTAAAAAAATCATATGGGAGAGCAAGAGAAAGAAGATAAGAGCCAAAGTGAGGGGCCTAAAGCCACAACTGGGTGAGGCCTATGGTTTACCTTTCTGAATTCCTAGGTTTTGGTGCCAGATATGATCTTGGGAGCAGGGCTTGTGTTCTAGCCAGAGGTTGAAGCTGGGTCGTGGTGATCAGATCCTAGCCACTAGACAAGTGGTCAGTGACAAGGACCTTGGCCCTTCTGCTTTGCAGAAAATAATTTCCACAAAGATAGAAAGTAGTGAAGCAAGTAAAGTATTTAGTAAGAGGAAAAGAGTACAATACATGTGGATAGGCACATGGATGGACTCAGGGAGAGAGTTACTCAGTTGTACCCTCATGGCACTTTGAATTTCTTTTATGAGACATTTTTTAGGGGTTTGCTTTTGCCAATTACCTTGATTTTCCTGGTTCACACTCCATCTTCAGTGTATCTCAGGATCTTCCCATGTGTGTGCACCCATCTCTTAGACAAGGTGGATTGTACCTAAAAGGTGTCTGAGTAGAACATCCCTTGACATAAGCCCCCTTTGACCTCCAAGGAGTATTTTCTGTGCATGTGTGATCAAGGAGGTCTCCTGACTTTGAGAATGAGAAATATGTGGTCTGGTCAAGGCTTATCCTTCTCCCTTAATTGTCTTGTTATTCTCCTCTTGAAGTTTCAGTCCATAGGGAAGGAATCTTCAGTCACTTTAACCTGGGAGAGCCCATTCTGCCTCTTGCCTCAAAAAGACCTACAAAAACATGCTATACAATAAAGTAAATGGTAATAGGGTCATACATATCAATAATTGCCTTATACATAAATGTATTAAATTCTTCAACCAAAAGACACGGACTTACAGAATGGATACAAAAATAGGACCTATATATATGCTATCTACAAGGAACACACTTCAGATGTAGGGACACATACAGACTGAATGTGAGGAACTTGAAAAAGTTATTCCATTCAAATGGAAATAAAAAGAAAGATGGAGTAGCAGTATTCATATCAGATAAGATACACTTTAAAATAAAGACTGTTACAAGAAGCAAGTAAAGACACAAGATAATTATCAAGGGGTCAGCCCATGAAGAAGATATAACAACTATAAATATAAATGCACCAAACATAGAAGCACTTCAATACATATGACAAACGTTAGCAACTGTAAGAGGCAAAATTGACAGTAACATAATAACAGTGGGGCACTTTAACATTCCATTCACACCAATGCATAGGTCATCCAGATATAAGACAATGAAACACAAGCTTTAAATGATATATTGGACCATTGGACCTAATTGATATCTATAGGACATTTCATCCAAAAATATAATAGAATTAACTTTTTTTCTCAAGTGCACATGAACCACTTCTAAGATTGATAACAAATCAAGCCTTGGCATTTTTTAAATAGATATTTCATCAAGCATTTTTTCAAACACAACACTATAAGATTAGATATCAAATATAGGGGGAAAACCTGTAAAAATACAGATATATGAAGGATAAACTATATGATTTTGAATAACCAAGAAGTCATTGATAAAGAGGAAACAAAAAACAGCTATAAGCAAATGACAGTGAAAACACAACTACTGGAAACATAAGGGATTCAGGAAAAGCAGGGCCAAGAGGTAAGTTTTTAGCAGTACAAGCTAATGTCAAGAAACATGAGAAACATCACAGAAAGAACCTAATGTTATCTCAGTGGCGATTTGTTTCTTATATGATATTATACATGCTTCAATGCCATTCTCCCAAATCATCCCACCCTCTCCCTCTCCCACAGAGTCAAAAAGACTGTTTTATACATCTCTGTCTCTTTTGCTGCCTCACATACAGGGTTATCATTACCATCTTTCTAAATTCCATATATATATGTTAGTATACTGTATTGGTGTTTTTCTTTCTGGCTTACTTCACTCTGTACAATCAACTCCAGTTTCATCCACCTCATTTGAACTGATTCAAATGTATTCTTTTTAATGGCTGAGTAATACTCCATTGTGTATATGTACCACAGCTTTCTTATCCATTCGTCTGCTGATGGACATCTAGGTTGCTTCCATGTCCTGGACATTATAAACAGTGCTGCAATGAATATTGGGGTACATGTGTCTCTTTAATTCTGGTTTCCTCAGTGTGTATACTCAGCAGTGGGATTACTGGGTCATAAGGCAGTTCTATTTCCAGTTTTTTTTTAAGGAATCTCCACACTGTTCTCCATAGTGGCTGTACTAGTTTGCATTCCCACCAACAGTGTAAGAGGGTTCCCTTTTCTCCACACCCTCTCCAGCATTTATTGCTTGTAGACTTTTGGATCACAGCCATTCTGACTGGTGTGAAATGGTACCTCATTGTGGTTTTGATTTTCATTTCTCTGATAATGAGTGAAATGAGAGATGGTATGGGGAGGGAGATGGGAGGGGAGTTCAGGATTGGGAACATGTGTACACCTGTTGCAGATTCATGTTAATGTATGGCAAAACCAATACAGTATTGTAAAGTAAAATAAAGTAAAATTAAAAAATTTTTAAAAATTAAAAAAAATAAAATGACAGAACCTAATGTTATACTTAAAGCAACTGGTAAAAGAAGAATAAAAATCCTCAAAATTAGTGGAAGGGAAGAAATCATAAAAATTACAGCATAAATAAATGAAAAATAAATAAAGGTGACAATAGTAAAGAACAATAATGCTAAAAGCTTGTTTTTCAAAAAGATGAACATAGTTTACAAATCATTAGCCATACTCATCAAGAAAAAGGGGAGAAGACTTAAATCAATATAATTAAAAATGAAAAAGTTACAATGGACAGCACAGAAATACAAAGGATCATAGGAGACTACCATGAGCAACTATATGCCAATAAAATGTACAGCTTTGAAGAAATGGACAAATTCTTAGAAAAGAATATCCTTCCAAGATTGAACCAGGAAGAAGTAGAAAATATCAACAGACCAATCATAAACACTGAAATCAAAACTGTGACCAAATGTCTTCCAGCAAATACAAGCCCAGAGAGAGATGGTTTCACAGGAGACTTCTACAAAATGATTAGAGAAGAACTAACACCTATTCTCCTCAAACTATTTCAGAAAATTGCAGAAGAAAGAAAACTTCATAAGTCATTCTACGAGACAACCATCACCCTGATACCAAAATCAGACAACAATGCAACAAAAAACAAAATTAGAGGATAATATTATTCATGATATAGATGCAAAAATCCTCAACAAAATTTTAGCAAGCAGAATCCAACAACAGATTAAAAAAATCATACACCATTATCAAGTAGGGTTCATCATAGGGATGCAAGGATTCTTCTATATTTGCAAATCAATCAATATGATATGCCAGATTATTAAATTGAAATAAAAATTGTATGACCATCTCAATAAATGCAGAAAAAGCTTTTGACAATATCAATAGGCAATAATGATGAAAAATCTCCAGAAAAAATACAAAGAAGGAACCTAACTCAACAATGTCCAATATAACAAACCCAAACATACAATATTCTGAATGTTGAAGCACTGAAAGCATTTCCTCTAATATCAGTGACAAGACAAGGGGGGCCATTCTCACCACTATTATTCAATATAGTTTTGGAAGTCCTAACCATGGCAATCAGAGAATAAAAAGAAATAAAAATAATCCAAATTGGAAAAGAAAAATTAAAGCTCACACTGTTTTCAGAAGGCATGCTATTGTACATAAAGATACTGCCAGAAAGTTGTCAGAGATAATCAATGAATATAGTAAAGTCACAGGATATAAAATTGATAAAAGAAATATCTTGCATTCCTATACTAACAATGTCAGATACTAACAATGAAGTATCTGAAAGAGAAATTAAGGGGTAAAAGCTCATTCACTATTGCAACCAAAATAATAAATTACTAGGGATAAATCTTTGGAGAAGGAAATGGCAGCCCACTCCAGTACTCTTGCCTGGAAAATCCCATGGATGGAGGAGCCTGGTAGGCTGCAGTCCATGGGGTCGCTGAGGGTCGGACACGACTGAGCGACTTCACTTGCACTTTTCACTTTCATGCATTGGAGAAGGAAATGGCAACCCACTCCAGTGTTCTTGCCTTGAGAATCCCAGGGACGGGGAGCCTGGTGGGCTGCCGTCTAAGGGGTCGCACAGAGTCGGACACGACTGAAGTGACTTAGCAGCAGCAGGGATAAATCTACTTAAAAAGATCTATACACTGAAAACTGTAAGATATTGATGAAAGAATGCAAGGACAACACAAACAGATGGAGAGATATATCATGTTTTCTTGGATTGGAAGAGTCAATGTTGTGAAATGACTATACTACCCAAATCAATTTACAGATGCAATGCAGTCCTTATCAAAATAGGAATGGCATTTTTCACAGAACTAGAACAAAAATTTGTACAATTTGTATGGAAACACAAAAGACCCTGAATAGTCAAAGCAATCTTGAGAAAGAAAAACTGACCTGAAGGCATCAACCTTCCTGACTTCAGACTATACTATAAAGTTGCAGTCATCAAGACAATATGATTTTTGCACAAAGACAAAAATACAGACCAACAAAACAAGATAGAAAGCCCAGAGATAAACCCATGCACGTATGGACACCTTGTCTTTGACAAAAAGCAGGAATGTACAATAAAAGAAAGACAGCCTCTTCAGCAAGTGGTACTGGGGAAATTTGAGAGCTAAAAGTAAAATAATGAAACTAGAACACCTCATAACATCATACTCAAAAATAAACTTAAAATGGAATATGGAATTAAATGTAAGACAGAACTATAAAGGTATTAGAGGAAAATTTAGGCAGTATACTCTTTGACATAAATCATATAAATATCTTCTTTGACCCACCTCTTAGAGTAATGGAAAGAAAAGGAAAAATAAACAAGAAGGATCTAATTAAACTTAAAAGCTTTTTGCACAGGAAAGGAACCAATAAACAAGGTTAAAATACAACCCTCAGAATGGGACAAAATAATTGCAAATGAAGCCACTGACAAAGGATTAGTCTCCAAAATATAAAACAGCTCATACAGCTCAATATCAGAAAAAGAAACAGCTCAAATGGAAAAGTGAGCAGAAGATCCAAACAGGCATTTCTACAAAGAAGGCATACAAATGGCCAATAAAATGATAACAAGATGCTCTATATCACTATTAGAGAAATTAAAATGAAAACTGCTATGAGGTATCACCTCACAATGGTCATAATGGCCAAATCAAAAAATCCAAAAACAACAAGTACTGGAGAGGATGTAAAGAAAAGAGAACCCTCTTGCACTGCTGGTGGGAACATAAATTGACGCAGCCACTATGGAGAACAATATGGAAATTATTTAAAAAGCTGGGAATAAAACTACCACATGACACAGTAATCCAATTACTGGTATATATCCTGAGAAAATCATAATTGGAAAAGACACAATACCCCAATGTTTATTACCCCCTATTTATAAAGCTAGGGCATGGAAGCAACCTAGATATCTATCAACAGAAGATTGGATGAAAAAGTTGTGGTAAATTTATACAATGGAATATTATTCAGTCATTAAAAGAAACAAATTTGAGTCAGTGGTAGTGAGGTGGATGAACCTGGAGCCTGTTATGCATAGTGAAGTAAGTCAGAAAAGAAAACATTGTATATTAATGCATATATATGGAATATAGAAAAATGACACTAATGAATCTGTTTGCAGGGAAGGAAAGGAGATGCAGATGTAGAGAATGGACTTGTGGAAACACTGGGGGAGGTTGACAGTGTGATGTGTGGAGAGACTAGCATTGACATATATACACATAGTTGTGCAAAATAGATAGCTAGTGGGAAGATACTATATAACACAAGAACCCCAACCTAGTGTTCTGTGATGACCTAGAGGGATGAGATTGGCAGATAGGAATGGAGGCTCAATCAGTCATAATGATGACTGATTCACATTGGTATATGGCAGAAACCAGGACTATATTATAAAACAAACTTCCTCTGATTAAAAAAATAAATCTTAAAATAAATAGAGAGGATACATACAGATGACTAATGAACACATGAAAAGATACTCAAAACTGCTCATTATTGTTGTTGTTGTTCAGTCCTTCAGTAATATTTGAATCTTTGTGACCCCAAGGACTTCAGCACACCAAGCATCACTGTCCTTCACCCTCTCCCAGAGATTGCTCAAACTCATGTTCATTGAGTTGGTGATGTCATCCAACCATCTCATCCTCTGTCGTCCCCTTCTTTTCCTGTCTTCAATCTTTCCCAGAATCAGGGTTTTTTCCAATGAGTCAGTTCTTCACATCAGGTGGCCAAAATATTGGAGCTTCAGCTTCAGCATCAGTCCTTCCAATAAATATTCAGGATTGATTTCCTTTTGAATTGATTGATTCAATCTCCATACTGTAAAAGGGACACTCAAGAGTCTTCTTCAACACTGTAGTTCAAAAGCATCAGTTCTTCGGTGCTCAGCCTTTATGGTTCAACTTTCATATCCATACATGACTACTGGAAAAATCATAGCTCAGAGTATGTGGAAACTTGCTGGCAAAGTAATATCTCTGCTTTTTAATATGCTGCCTAAGTATGTTATAGCTTTTCTTCCAAAGAGCAAGTGTCTTTCAATTTCAT
Organism: Cephalophus harveyi; assembly: GCA_006410635.1. Classification (NCBI taxonomy): domain Eukaryota; kingdom Metazoa; phylum Chordata; class Mammalia; order Artiodactyla; family Bovidae; genus Cephalophus; species Cephalophus harveyi. The sequence goes on from SJYT01061904.1 coordinate 21,584, forward strand.
GGCTGCAGTCACCTTCTGCAATGATTTTGCAAAAAAAAAAAAAAAGGAAAGAAACTACATTCTGTAACTGTTCTGATTATTTCCCCATCTATTTGCCATGAAGTGGTGGGACTGGATGCCATGATCTTAGTTTTTTGAATGTTGAGTTTTAACCCAGCTTTTTCATTCTCCTCTTTCAATTTCATCAAGAGGCTCTTTAATTCCTCTTTGCTTGCTTCCATTAGGGAGGTGTCATCTGTGTATCTGAGGTTATTGATATTTCTCCTAGCAATCTTACTTCCAGCTTGTGCTTCATCCAGCCCAGCATTCCACATGATGTAGTCTGCATATAAGTTAAATAAGCAGGGTGATCATATACAGCCTTGATGTATTCCTTTCCCAATTTGGAACCAGTCTGTTGTTCCATGTCCAGTTCTGACTGTTGCTTCTTGACCTGCATGCAGATTTTGCAGGAGGAAGGTAAGGTGGTCTGGCATTCCCATCTCTTGTAGAATTTTCCGTAGTTTGTTGTGATCCACACAGTCAAAGTCTTTAGTGTAGTCAATAAAGCAGAAGTAGATATCTTATCTGAAATTCTCTTACTTTTTCTAGAATGCAACGGATGTTGGTAATTTCACTGGTTCCTCTGCCTTTTCTAAATCCAACTTGAACATTTGGAAGTTCTCAGTTCACATACTGTTAAGCCCAGCTTGGAGAATTTTGAGCATTACTTTGTTAGCATGTGAAATGAGTGCAATTGTGCAGTAATTTGAACACTTTTGTCATTTCCTTCCTTTGGTATTGGAATGAAAACTGATCTTTTTCAGTTTTGTGGTTACTGCTGAGTTTTCCAAATTTCTTGGCATATTGATTTCAGCACTTTAACAGCATCATCTTTTAGGATTTTAAATAGCTCAGTTGGAATTCCATCACTTCCACTAGCTTTGTTCATACTCATGCTTCCTAAGGACCACTTGACTTAACACTGTAAGATGTCTGGCTCTAGCTGAGTGATTACAGCATTGTGGTTATCCCAGTCATTGAGACCTTTTTTGTATAGTTATTCTGTGTATTCTTGCCACCTATTCTTAATATCTTCTGCCATTGTTAAGTCCTTTATTGTGTCGTTTACAGATAAGTCCTTTATCTGTCCTTTATTGTGTCCATCTTTGCATGAAATCTTCCCTTGGTATCTCTAATTTTCTTGAAGAGACCTCTAGTCTTTTCCATTCTATTCTTTTCCTGTTTTTCTTTGCATTATTCACTTAGGAAAACTTTTTCATCTCTCCTTGCTATTCTTTGGAACTCTGCATTCATATGGATATATCTTTCCTTTTGTTCTTTGCCTTTCACTTCTTTTCTTTTCTCAGCTATTTGTAGGGCCTCCTCAGACAATCATTTTGGCATTTTCCATTTCTTTTTCTTGGAGATTATCTTGATCTCCACCTCCTGTATAATGTTACAAAACTCCATCCATAGTTCTTCAAGGACTCTGTCTATCAAATCTAATCCCTTGAATCTATTTATCACTTGCACTGTTTAATCATATGGGATTTTATTGAGATCATATTTAGATAAATTCAAATCAAAACTACAATGAGGTATCACCTCACACTGGTCAGAATGACCATCAGCAAAATATCTACAACAATAAGTGTTCAGCCTAGCAATCCCGCTATTGGGCATACACATTGAGAAAATCGTGATTTAAAAATATACATATATCACAATATTTGTTGCATTACTACTTACAATAGCCATGATACAGAAGAAGTCTAGATATCCATCAACAGATAAATGGATAAAGAAGTTGTGGTACATATGCACAATGGATTATTAGTCAGCTATTAAAAAGGGAATGCATTTGAGTAGGTTCTAATGAGTTGAATGAACCTAGAACCTATTATACAAAGTAAAGTAAGTCTGAAAGAGAAGACAAATATCATGTATTAACACGCATACATATGGAATCCAGGAATATGGTAGTGATGATCTTATTTGCAGGACAGCAAAGGAAACACAGACAGAAAACAGACTTTTGATCACAGTGTGGAAGGAAGAGGGTAGATGAAAAGATAACTCAAAACTGCTAATCATTAGAAAAACTCAGATTAAAACCATGGTGAGGTTTTACTTGACATGGATCAGAATGGCTATCATCAAAATATCTACAAAGAATAAATGCTAGAAAAGGTATTGAGTAAAAGGAACCATCTTATACTGTTGGTGGGAATGTAAGTTGGTGTAGCCACTATGCAAAACAGTATGGAGGTGCTTTCATAAACTAAAAATGGAGCTACCATGTTATTCAGTAATCCCATGCCTGAGCATATATGCAGAAAAGACAAAAACTGTAATTCAAAAAGACTCATGCACCTCATTGTTCATAGCACCATTATTTGTAATAGCCAAGAAATGGAAGTGATCTAAGTGCTTATCAACAAGTGAAAGGATAAAGAAAATGCCATATGTATATATAATATACATACACAGTGGAATATTATCCATCCATAAAAAAGATGAATTATTGTCTATTTCATAACATGGAGGGACCTAGAGAATATAATGCTAAGTGAAGTAAGTCAGACAAGACAAATTTTATGTGGTGCCACTTATATGTGATCCTAAATATAATTCAGTGAATTTATTTAGAAAACAGAAATGGACTCACAGACATAGAGATAAACTTATGATTACCCAGGGGGAAATGGAAGTGAGGGAGAGATTAATCAGGAATATGGAATTAACTGCTACACATTATATAAAGTAGAGAAAGAACAAAGATTTACTGTATAGCACAGGGAGTTATATTCAATACCCTAAATAACCTATCATGTAAAAAAATCTAAAAAGTCTATACATAACTGGTCCATTTTGATGTACATCTGCAACTAATGCTATCTTGTATTTCAAATATACTTCAGTAACAAAATAATGTAGCACTTAGACTCGTATGTGGGAAATTACTGTTTGTTTTTTAACTACTGACTTTAAGGATCAGTATTAGAGCTTAATAGACATGCATCTGCCAGGCTTCTATCTTCACACATTCTGATTCAGTATGGCTAATATAGAGCCCCAAATCAACATTTAATAAAGTCCCCAATTGATTTTGATGGAGATGTTCTGTGTTGCACATCAAATGTCATACAGTAGGGGTCAAAATGACAGATGGAAAAAATATACATTAGAAATCAGGAGATTTAAATGTCTGTCCCATCACTATGCTCTTATGAGACTCTCTTTCAGTCTTAGGACTTCATTTTCCTCACCCGTTGAAGACTGGCTTTAAAATCCATGGTCTCTATGTTTTCTAAATTTCTCTTTTTCTGAAAATGGGCAGGCTTATAATAGATTGTTAATTATATATATCTATGTAAGCTATATAATTTCTTATGTCATAAGGCGTACTTTTAGTGGCTACACAGTCCTACGTAATCTGTGTTGTGGATATATCTCAACTGCCAAGTTTGGCACTAGAGTCTAGCAAATATTTATAAAAGGTGCTTCCTAGCAGGTAATGGGGCTAGTCTTAAGTCAGTTTGTCAAACATAAAGTGTGGTGTCTAGATAGGCAGCATCAATATCACCAGCAAATTCTTTATATTAATAAATTTAAATGATCAGTCCCTACCTCAGGCCTACTGATTTAATAATAATTGGAATGGGTCCAACATATGTGTTTTAAACACTTCTTGAGAGTATTTTCATGCATCCTCAAGTTGGTAATCCATTAAGTTAATTTAATACTAGATACTAAGACTATGGCTGCAGCTTCCCCAGTTAGGCTCAGTTGTTTTATTCTGTTCAATGGTCATGAGATGCAAGTTGAGCACTTGCTGTTTCCAAGACATGAAGAAGCAATAGCGATTTTCTTTATTCTCAAATAAAAGCTGCCTCCAAATACAAGCATTTACTCAACACTATGAATGCCTGCTTATCCCTTAGGTAAAGGTTTTCTGCTGTGCTTTAATGTTGTAAATAACATGCTCTTGTAGTTAAGATTATTTCACTAGAGCCTGTGAAAGAATTCCATATGAGCACATACTCTTGATCCTCTCAAGACCTACCATTGGACACTAGGGATAAAGCTCTGGAATTATTTAGGGCTAGAATGAGACAGTGTGTGTCACTAATTTCTCCTTCTAACTTTGTGAGGTTTTTATTTAGCTTGAAGAAATAAATAAGAAATGATCATGTAAATAAAGGCAAAAGAAAAATAGATAAGATGGAGAGATATTTAAAGGAAGTAGTAGATGAAGAAGAATGATATTCCTCCCCTCTTTTGCCTTTCCCCATAAAATTAACTTACAAATATTTATTGTGTACCTACTGAGTATAAAACCTGATACATTGTGTAGCTATGCAGCATTTTAAAATATTAGATTGCTACAATGGACTGAAATATATCCCTTTAAAATTCATGTGTTGAAACTATATTTGTAGATAGGGCCTAGAAGAAGGCAATTAAGGTTAAATGAGGTCTGCTTCAACAAAGAAATTTAAATAATATAGCATGCAGATTCACATATGGGACTCCAATTTGATAGGGTTACTGTTTATATAAGAACAGTCTCCAGAGAACTCACCTTCTCCCTTTGAACCATTTGAACACACAGTGAGAAGGTGACTATCCTCAATCAAGAAAGAGAGATCTCACCTAAAATCAAACCTTGCTGGAACCTTGGTCTTTGCCTTTCCAGACTCCAGGTCCATAAGGAAATAAATTAGCCTGATTGTTTAAGCAACTCAGGCTAGGATATTCTATTATGGCAGCAAGATCTGACTATTACAGTTTCTCTTTACAAATCTCTTTTTAAAGGCTAGCTCAACTTATAATTAGGGCCTTCCTATGAGATAAGTGTTTCTAGCATTTCAATTGTACAGATTGAAACACTAAAGCTCAACAATTTTATCAAAGCCATGCATTTAGAATGTGGCAGAACTTGAAATCAAATCCTTCTAACTGTCGCAGGATAATCTAAACTAGCATAGATTATAAAACAACACATTGTTGGGGAAAAATTAAAATGTTCTACCCTTTCAAAAATTGGAAAACAAATGTAGCCCAAAAAGTAAAATACAAAAAAAAATCTACATGAATTAATTTAATATTAATACTATTAATACAAATTTAAAATGCAATCTTGCCTTTGTTTCAATAACAGAAATTGGATAATTTTGAAAACAAACCCTCTCAACAATTACATCACACCCTTGAGTTTCTCAAGCAATATCAGTGAGAATAAGTGATGCTTAATGTAAAAATTCCTGTAAGTAATACAGACAGACTACATATAATTCCTTCATTCAAAGTACTTTTAATCTAGTAGTCCAGAAAAGAGTCTAAGATAAGCAAACAAGGTTCAAACACAAGACAGAATATGACAAATATTTAAAAAAAAAAGTTTGGGTTGTTCAAAGGGGAGAAATCACATTTGTTTGGAGACTGTTATTTAGCACACATGTGGTAGACACTGATTTCAGTGTTAACTATTCTTATTGGCCAGTCCCAGGACTCCACCGGAGAAGGCAATGGCACCCCACTCCAGTACTCTTGCCTGGAAAATCCCATGGACAGAGGAGCCTGGTAGGCTGCAGTCCATGGGGTCGCTGAGTCAGACACTACTGAGCGACTTCACTTTGACTTTTCACTTTCATGCACTGGAGAAGGAAATGGCAACCCACTCCAGTGTTCTTGCCTGGAGAATCCCAGGGATGGCGGAGCCCAGTGGGCTGCCATCTGTGGGGTCGCACAGAGTCGGACACGACTGAAGCGACTTAGCAGCAGCAGCAGCAGCAGCAGCAAGGACTCCACACTTGATTATATTCCAACCATCTTAGATCAACCGCCAACCAACTCTTCCAAGAAAATGTATCCTACACAATAAGGGTGCAAAATGGATATTTTACTGCATGTTTTGTGAGAATAAAGGATAGATAGCTTACATTTTATATCACATTGCATACGTTTTCAGTCCAGTTCAGTTCAGTAGCTCAGCCATGTCCAACATTTTGCAAACCCATGGACTGCAGCAAGCCAGGCTTCCCTGTCCATCACCATCACCCAGAGCTTGCTCAAACTTAAGTCCATCGAATCAGTGATGCTATCCAACTGTCTCATCCTCTGCCGTCCCCTTCTCCCACCTTCAATCTTTCCCAACATCAGGGTCTCTTCTAAGGAGTCAGTTTTTCACATCAGGGGGCCAAAGTATTAGAGCTCCAGCTTCAGCATCTGTCCTTCCAATGAATATTCAGGGTTGATTTCCTTTAGGATTGACTGGTTTGATCTCCTTGCAGTCCAAGAGACTCTCAAGAGTCTTCTCCAACACCACAGTTCAAAAGCATCAATTCTTCAGTGCTCAGCTTTCTTTATGGTCCAACTCTCACATCCGTACATGACTATTAGAAAAATCATAGCTTTGACAAGACAGACCTTTATTTGAAAAGCAATGCCTTTTCATTTTAATATGCTGCCTAGGTTTGTTACAGCTTTTCTTCCAAGGAGCAAACATCATTTAATTTCATGACTGCAGTCACCATCTGCAGTGATTTTGGACCCCAAGGAAATAAAGTCTATCAATGTTTCCGTTGTTTCCCCATCTATTTGCCATGAAGTGATGGGACTGGATGCCATGATCTTAGTTTTAATAATCCCCAATTAGTTATGTTTTCTCTACATCAGAATCGCTTCCTTTTCAATTGCCACATAACCCGGCCACCTCTTTATAATTGACTCTTTTTTCCCCCAGAAAAGCCTCAAATATCTCCTATTCAATCCCCTCTCTACCCCAAGGCCCTTGGACTTTTGATCTAGGTATATGTGTACAATTATTTCCTCTTCTTATGTAGAGAAAAAGCTCTGTACAGACACTTAAAATCTTGAATTCTTTATATCCATTATTCACAGTCTTTTACAAATAAACATATCCATATGAATATTGGCTTCCATAGAAAGGGGAAATTCCCAAGAACATGTGTTCTTCCCTTGATTAAGAAGAATTAATCAATGGATATCCATCATTTGGCATAAGTCTTAGTATGTGAGTAAGACAGCTTTAGATATTTCAAAACTTTCTGAGGTCAGTGGCTGAGCATTGGCACAGACTTAGAACTAAGAAGCATCTCTCAAAAAGAGAATTCTGAATGCAAAGGATTATTTAACTTTTTAAGACAATGAAAATCAACTATAATTTTTCATAATAAGAGCCAGCAGGATTAAAAGTGAGAAAAGATGGAAGAAGACATTGTGAAGATCATTGATGTGCCTAGTACCCAAACTACTCAAAATATGGGGAAAAAAGATCAACCATTTATTATTGTATTTAATAAACCATCATTGAGCACTAACTGCATTAGGTATTAGAATTAGCTTGCTGTGTTAGACAGTCAGAAATTAGAATCTGTGTCTGATGCTAATATCCTCATTGGAGGGTAGATGGAACTAGATTAGAAAACATGAGATAAAGAGAGCCAGAGTTGAAGTTGGAAGCACATCTCATGACAAATCTGTTGATATGTGTAGTCAGTGGATGGAAACCAAGGGTTAGTAAACTTTTCAGGGCTGGAAAAGCCTTTCCAAAACAAAGAGACCCAGAAGCAAATAATCGGAAGTAAGGCACAAAGCCAAAGGATAGGAGAGCTAGTTAAGGAATTGAGAATAAGAAAGAGCCAATTTAAGTGAGTGAGTCTGAAAGCATTCGGGGAGAATATCTGGTACAGAACAGACTGAATGTATCATTTGAATAAAATTAATATAATGAGCTATGGAGAAGTTGATAAATCCATGGACACTACACCTGAAATATTTTTTTGTTTAAATTCAGTGAATTAAAATTAAATGTACATAGCATAGAAGTTTTCCTTTACTCTACCTAATTATGTTTGAAAATGAATGTCCTCATATCTGTCTAGTATCTGAAAATTCCATAAGATCTTTTGCTTATATTTTATCATTAACTTGTTCTGTGGTTAATTCCTCTGTCATGTCTGAATCTTTGTGACCCTGTGGACTGTAGCCTGCCAGGCTTATCCATCCATGGGGATTCTCCAGGCAAGAATACTGGAGAGGGTAGCCATGCCCTCCTCCAGGGATCTTCCCAATTCAGGGATCAAACACAGGTGTCCAGCATTGCAGGCAGATTCTTTACCATTTGATTCACCAGGGAAGCCCATCCTTCACTTATAGTAGCCCTATTAGAATGAAAATTTCACATTTGTCTAATGGAATTTGGAGGTAAATAAGGTGCAGAGAGGTCAAATAAGGTTTAGTAACTGATAGAACTTGAATCAAAACATGTCTGAAAAAAATATTTTGATCACATGTGACAGCAATGGAAATGCACCACTCACTTCTCAGATTGTGTTAAGTATATATGATTGACAACCCTGCCATTTATTTGGATTACTGCTGTACTCACATTATGTCCACATAGCTATAGGTTTTTTCCCAGTCAATGACTGAGCACAGTAGGAGTAGCAGTAGAGGCCCATTTCTCTAGAATCCTCTATGTGGCAATATTAATTTGAGGTATTATCTCCATAAACCTACTCAGAACTTTCTTTAAAAGAATGCTGCAGTCTGAAACTCCTCCTATCCAATCTTCCTTCATTTATTTTCTCCTTTCATTAATGCCAGATACACATCAGAGTGTTAAAGCTATCCTTAACTATTTATGTTCCTTCCACTTTTTCCATTATAAGTCCTTCTCCCTCTTGCCAGTAAGTCTCTTGCACATCTAATCCCACCTTGGAACCTGTTTCTCAGAAGAACCAAGTGGATGTATGTAGTACCAGTAAGAAAGGGTTTGAGTTACTCATATCTCAGCTAGCAAAAAGGACTCCATGCTTACTAGTAGGTGGGGGAAATGATTGTCTTTGGGGAAAAGCAGCAATCTAATTGCTGATGATTTCACAGGTAGAGTATCCTTACATTTGCAAACATTTCCAGTGTAGAATATTCTTACATTTGCAAAAATTAAAAGTTTTCCTTTCTCTGCAAATTATTTGGAACAGTTTCAGAAAGTAAGTGTTAACTCTTCACTAAATGATAGCTAGAATTCACCTGTGAGGCCATCAGGTCCTGGACTTTTATTTGTTGGGAGTTTTTGTCACTCTTTCAATTTTGCTGTTTCTGATTGGTCTCTTCATGTTTTCTATTTCTTCCTGGCTCAATACTGGGAGATTATGCTTTCCTAAGACGTTTTCCATTGCTTCCAGGTTGTCCATTTTACTGGTGTATAGTTGATCATAGAAGTCTCATGATCCTTCGATTTCTGTAGAGTCAGTTGTAGCTTCTCGTTTTTCACTTCTAATTTTATTGATTTCAATGCTCTCCCTTTCTTTCTTGATGAGTCTGGCTAAAGGTTTATCAATTTTGTTTATCCTCAGAGAACCAGATTTTAGTTTCATTGATCTTTGCAATTATTTACTGTTTCCATTTCATTTATTTCTTCTCTGATCTTTATGATTTACTTCCTTCTACTAACTTTAGGTTTTATTTGCTCTTCTTTCTCTAGTTGTTTCAGGTGTAAGGTAAAGTTCTTTAGTTGAGATTTTTCTTGAGGTAACATGGTATTGCTATAAACATACCTCCTAGAAATGTTTTGTTGCATCCCATGTTTGGGACTATTGTTTGGACTGCTGTCCTTTCATTTTTATTTGTTTCTAGTTTGTTTTTTTTTTTTTCCTCAGTGAGCCATTCATTGCTTAGTAGCATGCTGTTTAGCCACCATGTGTTTGTGTTTTTTATATTTTTTTCTAGTGGTTTATATCTAATCTTACAGTGTTGTGATCAGAAAATAAGCTTGATATGATTTTAATTGTCTTAAATTTACAAAGGCTTGCCTTGTGGTCCAGTACATGATCAATCCTTTATAATGTTCTGTGTGCATTTGAGAAGAATGTTTAAACCACTGCTTTTGGATAGAATAATCTACAAATATTCTGCAATCAAATCCTGTTGGCCTTTGAATTCAGATTCCCTGTGGATTCCTAGTCTCTGCCTTATTGCCAAGCTTGGAATCTGACGTGGAACTCAGAACCTTCACAACAGTGGAAGAACTTCTTTGGTGTTCTTGTTCTTCAGCTTGTGGGTCACCAAGACTTCCCTGATGGCTCAGATGGTAAAGCATCTGCCTACAGTGTGGGAGACCCAGGTTCGATCCCCAGGTGGGGAAGATCCTCTGGAGAAGGAAATGACAACCCACTCCAGTACTCTTGCCTGGAAAATCTCATGGTAGGAGCCTGGTAGGCTACAGTTCATGGGGTCGCAAAGAGTTGGACATGACTGAGCGACTTTACTTCACTTACTTCTTCACTTCACCCAGTGGGTATGGGATTTGATTTTATTGTGATCAGCACCTCCTACAATCTCACTGGCTTTTTCTTTTTCTTAGGATGTGGAGTGTCTTTTTGTGGGTCCAAGAACCCTCCTATCAATGGTTGTTCAACAACTGGTTGTGATTTTGGTGCTCTCACAGGAGAATACAAGCTCACATCGTTATACTCTTCCATCCTATAAGTATCTCCCACGTATACACACTTAAAAAAAAATTATTTTTCCACATAAGCCATTAGACAGTATTCAGTTAGAGTTCCCTTTGCTATATGTTGTTGTTTTTTAGTCACTAATTCATGTCTGATTCTTTTCAACCCCATGGACTCTAGCCCTTCAGTCTTTTCTTTCCATTGGATTTCACAGGCAAGAATACTGGAGTGGGTTGCCATTTACTTCTCCCTGACACAGGAATTAAACTCAGGTCTTCTACCTTGGCAGGAAGATTCTTTATCACTGAGTGACCAAAGAAGCCCCTCAATTGCTATATAGTAGGTCCTTATTAGCTATCTATTTTATATATTATATATAAAAACCATCATATATATATATATATATATATGTTTGTCATTCCAAATCTCTCAATGTATCCCTCCTTCACCTTACCCACTGGTAACCACAAGCCTGTTTTCTACAACTGTTACTATATTTGTAGGTAATTTGTATTTTTTTATTTAAGATTCTACATGTAAGTGATATCACAACATATTTGTCTTTGACTTATTTCATTCTGTGTAACAATGTCTAGGTCCATCCATGTCACTGCATATAATATTTTTTTTAATGACTGGGTAATATACCATTGTATATATGTACCACATCTTCTTTATCCTTTCACTTATTTGTGGATACTTAGGCTGATTCCCGGAGAAGGCAATAGCAAGCCACTCCAGTACTCTTGCCTAGAAAATCCCATGGATGGAGGAGCCTGGTAGGCTGCAGTCCATGGGGTCGCTAGGAGTCGGTCGCAAGTGAACGACTTCACTTTCACTTTTCGCTTTCACACAATGGAGAAGGAAATGGCAACCCACTCCAGTGTTCTTGCCTGGAGAATCCCAGGGACGGGGGAGCCTGTTGGGCTGCCGTCTGTGGGGTCGCACAGAGTCGGACACGACTGAAGCGACTTAGCAGCAGCAGCAGCAGCAGGCTGATTCCATGTTTTGGCTGTTGTAAATATTGCTGCAATGAATAGTCAAGTGCATGTAACTTTTCAGATTATAGTTTTATCTAAATATATCCCCTGAGTGAGATGCTTGGATCATATGGTAGCTCTATTTTCAGTTTTTGAAGGGATCTGCATACCCTTCTCCACAGTTGTTGTACTAATTTGCATTCCTGCCAACAGTGTAGAAGGGTTTGCTTTTCTCCACACAATCTCCAGGATTTATCTATTTATTGTAGGTTAGTTGATGGTCATTCTGACAAATGTAAAGTGGATACCTTATAGTAGTTTTGATTTGCATTTCTCTAATAATTAGAGGTGTGTGGTAGCTCCTCTCAGCCACTGCCCCTGGCCTGGGACGTGGGGTAGCTCCTCTAGGTTGCTTCTGTACTGTCACATCCTGGTACTCTTGGTCACTGCCCCTGACCTTGGGCAAGGGGTAACTCCTCTCCTCCATGCTTCTGTGCTGCCGGTGCAGCCGAGAGGAGCTACTCTATGCCCGAGGTCAGGGAGGGTGACTGAGAGGAGCTACTGCACGTCCAAGGAGTGGTAGCTGCATGGGCACAGGAGGGCCAGAGAGGAACTACTCCACATTAAAGGTCAGGAGGGGAGGCCATGAGGAGATACCACTCGTCCAAGGTAAGAAGCAGCTGTTGCACTTTGCTGGAGCAGCTGTGAAGAGGTACCCCACGTCCAAGGTAAGAGAAACCCAAGTAAGATGGTAGGCATTGTGAGAGGGCATCAGAGGGCAGTCACACTGAAACCATACTCACAGAAAACTAGCCAGTCGGATCACATGGAACACAAGCCTTGTCTAACTCAATGTAGCTAAGCCATGCCATGTGGGGCCACCCAAGACGGATGGGTCATGGTGGAGAGGTCTGACAGAATGTGGTCCACTGGAGAAAGGAATGGCAAACCACTTCAGTATTCTTGCCTTGAGAACCCGATGAACAGTATGAAAAGGCATAATGATAGGATACTGAAAGAGGAATTCCCCAGGTAAGAAGGTGCCCAATATGCTACTGGAGATCAGCAGAAAAATAACTCCACAAAGAATGAAGGGATGGAACAAAGCAAAAACAATACCCAGCTGTGAATGTGACTGGTGATAGAAGCAAGGTCTGATGCTATAAAGAGCAATATTGCATAGGAACCTGGAATGCTAGGTCCATGAATCAAGGCGAATTGGAAGTGGTCAAACAAGAGATGGTGAGAGTGAACATCAATATTCTAGGAACCAGCGAACTAAAATGGACTGGAATGGGTGAATTTAACTCAGATGACCAATAAATCTACTACTGCAGGCAGGAATCCCTAGAAGAAATGGAGTAGCAATCATGCTCAACAAAAGAGTCCAAAATGCAGTACTTGGATGCAATCTCAAAAACAACAAAATGATCTCTCTTCATTTCCAAGGGAAACCATTCAATATCATGGTGATCCAAGCCTATGCCCCAACCAGTAATGCTGAAGAAGCTGAAGTTGAATGGTTCTATGAAGACCTACAAGACCTTTTAGAACTAACACCCAAAAAAGATGTCCTTTTCATTATAGGGGACTGGAGTGCAAAAGTAGGAAGATAAGAAACACCTGGAGTAACAGGCAAATTTGGCCTTTGAGTACAGAATGAAGCAGGGCAAAGGCTAATAGATTTTTGCCAAGAGAACACATTGGTCATAGCAAGCACCTTCTTCCAACAACACAAGAAAAGACTCTACAAATGGACATCAGTGGATGGTCAACATTGAAATCAGACTGATTATATTTTTTTGCAGGCAAAAATGGAGAAGCTCTATATAGTCAACAAAAACAAGACCAGGAGCTGACTGTGGCTCAGATCATGAACTCTTTATGGTCAAATCCAGACTGAAATTGAAGAAAGTGGGGAAAACCACTAGACCATTCAGGTATGACCTAAATCAAATCCCTTATGATTATACAGTGGAAGTGAGAAATAGATTTAAGGGACTAGATCTAATAGACAGAGTGCCTGATAAACTATGGACAGAGGTTCGTGATATTGTACAAGAGACAAGGATCAAGACCATCCCCATGGAAAAGAAATGCAGAAAAGCAAAATGGTTGTTGAGGAGGCCTTACAAATAGCTGTGAAAAGAAGAGAAGTGAAAAGCAAAGAAGAAAAGGGAAAATATAAGAATCTGAATGCAGAGTTCCAAAGAATAGCAAGGAGAGATAAGAAAACCTTACTCAGCAATCAATGCAAAGAAATAGAGGAAAACAACAGAATGGGAAAAACTAGAGATCTATTCAAGAAAATTAGAGATACCAAGGGAAGATTTCATGCAAAGATGGGCTCGATATAGGACAGATATGGTATGGACCAAACAGAAGCAGAAGATATTAAGAAGAGGGGGCAAGAATACATAGGAGAACTATACAAAAAAGACCTTCATGACACATAATCATGATGGTGTGATCACTCACCTAGAGCTAGACATCCTGGAATGCAAAGTCAAGTGGGCCTTAGAAAGCATCACTACAAACAAAGGTAGTGGAGGTGATGGAATTACAGTGGAGCTATTTCAAATCCTGAAAGATGATGCTGTGAAAGTGCTGCACTCAATATGCCAGCAAGTTTGGAAAACTCAGCAGTGGCCACTGGACTGGAAAAGGTCAGTTTTCATTCCAATCCCAAAGAAGGGTAATGCCAAAGAATGTTTAAACTGCCACAGAATTAAACTCATTTCACATACTAGCAAGCTAATGTTCAACATCCTTCAAGATATGCTTCAATAATACATAAACTGACCTTTCAGCTTTACAAACTGGATTTAAGAAAAGGCAGAGGAACCAGAGATCAAANGGGTAATGCCAAAGAATGTTTAAACTGCCACAGAATTAAACTCATTTCACATACTAGCAAGCTAATGTTCAACATCCTTCAAGATATGCTTCAATAATACATAAACTGACCTTTCAGCTTTACAAACTGGATTTAAGAAAAGGCAGAGGAACCAGAGATCAAATTGCCAATATCTGTTGGATCATAGAAAAAGCAAGGGAATTCCAGAAAAACACCTACTTCTGCCTCTTTGACTGCAATAAAGATTTTGACCATGTGGATCACAACAAACTGTGGAAAATTATTAAAGATTTGGGAATACCAAATCACCTTACCTGCCTCTTGAGAAACCTGTATGCAGGACAAGATGCATCAGTTAGAACCAGACATTGAACAACAGATTGGTTCAAAATTGGGAAAGCAGTATGTCAAGCTGTGTATTGTCACCCAGCTTACTTAACTTCAATGCAGAGTGCATCACATAAAAAATTGGGCTGGATGAAGCTCAAACTGAAATTAAGATTACAAGGAGAAATATCAGTAAAAACCTCATATATACAGATGACACAACTCTAATAGCAGAGAGTGAAGATGAACTAAACAGGCTCTTGATAAAGATGAAAAAAGAGAGTGAAAAAGCTGGCTTAAAACTTGACATTCAAAAAACTAAGATTGTGGCATGCAGCCCCATAACTTCATGTCAAATAAATGGGGAAAGAAAAGGAAATGTTGGCAGATTTTTTTGTGGCTCCAAAATCACTACAGCTGGTGACTGCAGCCTTGAAATTGAAAGATGCTTGCTCCTTGGAAGAAAAGCTATGGCAAACTTAGCATATTAAAAAGCAGAAACATAGAGGATCCTGCTGTGATTTATGTCAGAGAGTGTTTTGCCTATGTTCTCCTCTAGGAGTTTTATAGTTCCTGGTATTATGTTTAGACCTTTAATCCATTTTGAGTTTACTTTGGGTATGGTGTTAGAAAGTGATCTAGTTTCATTCTTTTACATGATGATGTGATCACTAATCTAGAGCCAGACATCTTGGAATGTGAAGTCAAGTGGGCCTTAGAAAGCATCACTACGAACAAAGCTAGTGGAGGTGATGGAATTCCAGTTGAGCTGTTTCAAATCCTGAAAGATGGTGCTGTGAAAGTGCTGCACTCAATATGCCAGCAAATTTGGAAAACTCAGCAGTGACCACAGGACTGGAAAAGGTCAGTTTTCATTCCAATTCCAAAGAAAGGCAATGCAAAAGAATGCTCCAATTACCGCACAATTGCACTCATCTCACACGCTAGTAAAGTAATGCTCAAAATCCTCCAAGCCAGGCTTCAGCAATACGTGAACCATGAACTCCCTGATGTTCAAGCTGGTTTTAGAAAAGGCAGAGGAACCAGAGATCAAATTGCCAACATCCGCTGGATCATGGAAAAAGCAAGAGAGTTCCAGAAAAA
>SJYT01061904.1:37908-77011 GCA_006410635.1 Cephalophus harveyi
ATGTGAGAGTTGGACTGTGAAGAAGGCTGAGTGCCGAAGAATTGATGCTTTTGAACTGTGGTGTTGGAGAAGACTCATGAGAGTCCTTTGGACTGCAAGGAGATCCAACCAGTCCATTCTGAAGGAGATCAACCCTGAGATTTCTTTGGAAGGAATGATGCTAAAGCTGAAACTCCAGTACTTTGGCCACCTCATGCGAAGAGTTGACTCATTGGAAAAGACTCTGATGCTGGGAGGGATTGGGGTCAGGAGGAAAAGGGGAAAACAGAGGATGAGATGGCTGGATGGCATCACTGACTCGATGTATGTGAGTCTGAGTGAACTCCGAGAGATGATAATGAACAGGGAGGCCTGGCATGCTGCGATTCATGGGTCGCAAAGAGTCAGACAGGACTGAGCGACTGAACTGAACTGAACATGTGGTTGACGAGTTTTCTCAGCACCACTTGTTAAAGAGATAGTCGTTAATCCATTGTATATTCTTGCATCCTTTGTCAAAGATCAGGTGTCCATGGGTGTGTAGATTTATCTCTGGGCTTTCTAATTTGTTCCTTTATCTATATTTCTGTCTTTGGGCCAGTACCATACTCTCTTGATGACTGTGGCTTTGTCGTAGAGCCTGAAGTCTAGCATGTTGATTCCTCCAGTTCCATTCTTCTTTCTCAAGATTGCTTTGGCTATTAGAGGTTTTTTGTATTTCCATACAAATTGTGAAATTATTTGTTCTAGCTCTGTGAAAAATACTGTTAGTAGCTTGATAGGGATTGCACTGAATCTGTAGATTGCTTTGGGTAGTATACTCTTTTTCGCTATATTGATTCTTCCGATCCATGAACATGGTATATTTTCTCCATCTATTAGTGTCCTCTTTGATTTCTTTCACCAGTGTTGTATAGTTTTCTATATATAGGTCTTTAGTTTCTTTAGGTAGATATATTCTTAAGTATTTTATTCTTTTTGTTGCTATGGTGAATGGAATTGTTTCCTTAATTTCTCTTTCTATTTTCTCATTATTAGTGTATAGGAATGCAAGGGATTTCTGTGTTTTGATTTTTATATCTTGCAATTTTGCTATATTCATTGATTAGCTCTAGCAATTTTCTGGTGGAGTCTTTAAGGTTTTCTATGTAGAGGATCATGTCATCTGCAAACAGTGAGAGTATTACTTCTTCCTTTCCAATTTGGATTCCTTTTATTTCTCTTTCTGCTCTGACTGCTGTGGCCAAAACTTCCAGAACTATGTTGAATATTAGCGGCGAAAGTGGGCACCCTTGTCTTGTTCCTGACTTTAGGGGAAATGTTTTCATGTTTTCACCATTGAGGATAATGTTTGCCGTGGGTTTGTCATATATAGCTTTTATTATGTTGAGGTATGTTCCTTCTATTCCTACTTTCTGGAGAGTTTTTATCATAAATGGATGTTGAATTTTGTCAAAGGCTTTCTCTGCATCTATTGAGAAAATCATATGGCTTTCATTTTTTCAATTTCTTAATGTGGTGTATTACATTGATTTGCAGATATTGAAGAATCCTTGCATCCTTGGGATAAAGACGACTTGGTCATGGTGTATGATCTTTTTAATATATTGTTGGATTCTGATTGCTAGAATTTTGTCAAGGATTTTTGCATCTATGTTCATCAGTGATATTGGCTTGTAGTTTTCTTTTCTTTTTTTTTTGTGGCATCTTTGTCAGGTTTTGGTATTAGGGTGACGGTGGCCTCATACATGAGTTTGGAAGTTTACCTTCCTCTGAAATTTTCTGAAGAGTTTGAGTAGGATAGGTGTTAGTTCTTCTCTAAATTTTTGGTAGAATTCAGCTGTGAAGCAGTCTGGACCTGGGCTTTTGTTTGCTGGAAGATTTCTGACTACAGTTTTAATTTCCATGCTTGTGATGGGTCTGTTAAGATTTTCTATTTCTTCCTGGTTCCGTTTTGGAAAGTTGTACTTTACTAAAAATTTGTCCATTTCTTCCACGTTGTCCATTTTATTAGCATATAATTGCTGATAGTAGTCTCTTATGATCCTTTGTATTTCTGAGTTGTCTGTTGTGATCTCTCCATTTTCATTTCTAATTTTATTGATTTGATTTTTCTCTCTTTGTTTCTTGATGAATTGTACTTTTCTAAGAATTTGTCCATTTCTTCCACGTTGTCCATTTTATTGGCATATAATTGCTGATAGTAGTCTCTTATGATCCTTTGTATTTCTGTGTTGTCTGTTGTGATCTCTCCATTTTCATTTCTAATTTTATTGATTTGATTTTTCTCCCTTTGTTTCTTGAAGAGTCTGTCTAATGGTTTGTGAATTTTATTTATCCTTTCAAAGAACCAGCTTTTGGCTTTGTTGACTTTTGCTATGATCTCTTTTGCTTCTTTTGCATTTATTTCTGCCCTAATTTTTAAGATTTCTTTCCTTCTACTAACCCCAGACTTCTCAGTGTTCATCACAGCACTGTTTATTATAGCCAGGACATGGAAGCAACCTAGATGTCCATCAGCAGATGAATGGATAAGAAAGCTGTGGTACATATACACAATGGAGTATTACTCAGCCATTAAAAAGAATATATTTGAATCAGTTCTAATGAGGTGGATGAAACTGGAGCCTATTATACAGAGTAAAGTAAGCCAGAAAGAAAAACACCAGTACAGTATACTAACACACATATATGGAATTTAGAAAGATAGTAATGATAACCCTGTATGCGAGACAGCAAAAGAGACACAGATGTATAGAATAGTCTTTTGGACTCTGTGGGAGAGGGAGAGGGTAGGATGATTTGGGAGAATGGCACTGAAACATATATAATGCCATATAAGAAAGGAATCACCAGTCTAGGTTCAATGCAGGATACAGGAAGCTTGGGGATGGTGCACTGGGACGACCCAGAGGGATAGTATGGGGAGGGAGGTGGGAGGGGGGTTCAGGATTGGGAACAAGTGTACACTCGTGGAGGATTAATGTTAATGTACAGCAAAACTAATACAATATTGTAAAGTAAAAAAAATAATAATAAAATACAAAACTAAATCTCATCAAAAAAAATAAAATAAAAAAGCAGAGACATCAGTTTGCCAATAAAGTTCTGTATAGTTAAAGCTACAGTTTTTCTAGTATTCATGTATGGATGTGAGAGTTGGACCATAAGGAATCTGAGCAATGAAGAACTGAGGTTTTCGAACTGTGGTTTGAAAACTCTTGAGAGACTCTTGAGAGACTCTTGGATAGCAAGAAGAACAAACTAGTCAATCCTAAAGGAAATCAACCCTGAATATTCATTGGAAGGATTGATCCTGAAGCTGAAGCTCCAATGCTTTGGCCACCTGATCCAAAGAGCCAATTCATTGGAAAAGATCCTGATGCTGGGAAAGACTGAGGGTGGAAGAAGGGGGCCACAGAGGATGAGATGGCTAGATGTCATCATTGACTCAATAGACATAAGTTTGAGCAAAACTCAAGAAGATATTTAATGACATTGAAACCTGGTGTGCTGCATTCCATGAGATCACAAAAAGTTGGGCATGACTGAGTGACTGAAAATCACTCAGTATGTTTTTATTTTCATTAATCTTGCAGGTGGATGGAAAATGATCTTGTGGTGAGTTTTGTCAAGAGTTTTCTACCTACATTATCCTCTTAAGAGTTTTATGGTATTGAGTTTAACATTTAGGTGTTTAGTCCATTTTGAATTTATTATTTTGTATGGTGTGTTAGGTGGTGTTCTAATTTAATTCTTTTACATGTAGCCCTTCATTTTTCCCCACACCATTTATTGAAGAGAGAGCTTTTATCCAGTGTATATTTGTGCCTCTTTTGTCATAGCTTAGGTGACCATATGTGTGTAGGTTCGGCTCTGGACCTTCTTTCCTATTTCACCACTGATATATATTTCAGTGTCTTTTTTTTTTTTTTTTTCTTTTTCAAAACCGTACTGTTTTGATGACTGTAGCTTTGTAATTTAATCTGAAATCAGGGAGCCTGAGTCCTCCAGCTCAATTTTTCTTTCTCAAAATTGCTTTGGCTATTTGTTGTCTTTTGTGTTTTCCACACAAATTGTAAATTTTTTGTCCATATCTGTGAAAAATTCCACTGACAATTTGATAGGAATTGCATTGGATCTTTAGATTACTTTGAGTAGTACAATCATTTTCACAATATTGACTTCTAGTCCAAGATCATGGTATACCTCTCCATCTGTTTGTGCCATTTTTCATCAGTATCAAACAGGTCTTTAGGTCCTTAGGTAGGTAGGTTTACTCAGAGAAGGCGATGGCACCCCACTCCAGTACTCTTGCCTTGAAAATCCCATGGACGGAGGAGCCTGGTAGGCTTCAGTCCATGGGTTCATGAAGAGTCAAACACAACTGAGTGACTTCACTTTCACTTTTCACTTTCATGCATTGGAGAAGGAAATGGCAACCTACTCCAGTGTTCTTGCCTGGAGAATCCCAGGGACGGGGGAGCCTGGTGGGCTGCCATCTATGGGGTCACACAGAGTCAGACATGACTGAAGTGACTTAGCAGTAACAGCAGCAGGTAGGTTTACTCCTAGGTATTTATTGGTATTTTATTTCTTTAGGTAGGTAGGTTTATTCCTAAGTATTGAGTTTGCCAAAATATTCCTTTAGTTTTTAAGTAAAAATTAAAGACTTTCATTCTTAAATTTTCACCAAGAACTTTATTCAACCTTTTTTCCAATTCTTTCTGCCATTTTTCAGGCAACTTCCTAATTCCATCTTCCCAGTTTGAGCAATGAAATATTCCAGGTGCCTTTTGTAGTCTTTCAGAGAAGTGATTTTTTTTTTCTCATTAAGGGAATTTTGTAAAGTCCAAGATAAATGGAAATCAGAAGGTTCAATATTTGATTTATACACTGGATTAATTAGAGCTCCTCAAACAAGCTGTAACAGTTTCTGCCTGGTCATCAATTAAACATGCAGTCCTGTGTTACCCTGATGGAAAGTTATGAATTTTCTGTTGACTAATTCTGGAAATTTTGGTCAAGTGCTGCCTTCAGTTGGCTGAATTGGGAGCAGTACTTGTAGGAATTAATCTTTTGGTTTTCCAGAAGGAGCTCATAACAGAGGACTCCCTTCCAATTCCACCATATGCACAGCATCACCTTCTTTGAATGAAGACCAGTCTTTGGTGTGGTTGGTGGTAATTCATTTTGCTTGCCCACAGTCTCTTCCATTCCATATTATTGTACAGTATCCACTTTTTATTGTTCATCACAATTTGTTTAAAAAAATAGAACATTTTCATTATATTTTAAGTAGAGAAACATATGATTTTTCTCTAACAAATCACATTTCATTTTGATTCTCAGTAGAGAATCACATGCAGAAATATAGTCAAGAATATTTCTTTTTTCATTTAGCTTAACATGGAACAAAAACACTAAAGTGATTAATATAATCAAGTTGCTATGATCAATTTTCACTATTTGATTTGAAAATTTTGAGCATGTTGGCTATCTTTGTGTGGTACAATATTGATTGTTCTCAATTAATGTCTACATTTGATCACTATCAGTTTCAACTGGTCTTCTTGTCTATGGAGCATTGTCCAGTGAGAAATCTCCAGCATGAAACTTTGAAAACCAATTTTGACACATGTGATCAGTTACAGTACATTCTCCATACACTGTGCAAATCTTTCCTTTCCACTACAGTTTTGTCTCTACCTCTTTGAAAATAATAAATCATAGTATGCTGAAAATATTGATTTTTTATTCCATCTTCAATATTAAGTTGGTTACATAAAATTCACCAATTTTGATGCTTTTAAATGCATGCTGATATGAAAGCTGTCACAATACAATTTAATAAAATTGCTTTGAATGAGGTTAAAAACAGCTAAATACACACGTGCGCACACACACACACACACTGTAACGAGCGAATTGACAAAGAGACACAGACACACAAAAGACAGACAAAGACACAACTCCGGCCGGAGGAACAAATCTGCGCAAGCCCCCTTGCAGTTTATTTTTACAGTCCAGTTCTGGGAAGCAATCCAAGAAGTGAAGTACTGCATTCTTTTACCATATAAGTACAAAATTACGATTTTAGCAGAGAGGGAAGAAGTGACCTTCACGTGTTTACTAAGAAGCCTGTCCAGAACCCCAGCTTCCTCCTACTCGTCATGGAGAGCATGAGACTCCTCGTATGCGAGCGGGTCATTAGCCCGCTCCTAACCCCCCCCCCCAGGGGTTCGTGTGCAGGCTTCTTGGCAGGGTACCTTGTATGCAAGCATGCCCCTGTCCAGGCAGAAAGCCCCATGTGCGGGCACGTTTCCACCTTCCTATCTGATCCACTCTCAGGCCACTGCTGGTCTCCCACATCTCCCCCTTATTTCTTAGATGCAGTAGCAATTTGCAAGGCGGCTTGGAGGTGTTGTTTCTCCTTTTTTAGTTGTTGCCTTCTGCGCCAGCACCGGAAGACTAAAAAAGCAACACAGCATAAAAGCAATATAAATGCAGTGTTCCCAAAAGTAGTTCCAATAAGTGTGGATACATGCCCGAGAGGATTTAAACTATTCAGACCCTCTTGTAGACTCTGTAACAGATCAGATTCATTAATGTCAGGCAAGGTTCTACTGAAAGTAGATAATATTTGCTGTTCTAACTTCACTATTTCCACAGTAATGTTCTGATGCCCTATTAATGATCACTTTACCTTTTCCCACCCTTTACTCAAATTGAATGGCACTGGGGTGATACATATCTGGGAAGAGTTCCAATCACATTTTAACATGCTTCTAGTAGACAAGACAGTCAATTGATCCCCAAGCCAAGAAACAACGTGTTGAAGATTGAGGACATCGATCACAAGTTGAGCATCTAAATCTCGTTGTTGTTGCCATAACAGATGAGAGTCCTTATGCCAATTGTGAACAAAATCAGCGGTATGGATTCCTTGTTGCAAAGCAAGTCCAGCCACCATGGCCATTGCAGTAACTGAGGCGATGGCAAGAACAGAGGCTATGACGATTCCCAGCATCCGGCGAGATTGATGAAGCAAGGTTTGCATAGCGGTCACCAGATGAGAAACAGCAAAAGAGTCTGACCATGGTCTTGTCAAATTGACAGGCAGCCATAGTTCTGTTCTAGCTTTAACAATCAATAGTGACTTAGTATCATTGTTTTGATTTTCAAATCAATTCCACCAAGATCTATTTATACATTGAGTCAAATTGCAATACACACAAGATATAGTTCCCAAAGTTTCATTCCAGGTCCAATTTCCATACAACAGTGCAAATGGATATTTCACACAAGCCATAGCAAAATAAGATTTATTAAGATGCAAATTAACATGAAATGGACCCGATGCATCTGTAACCTTCAGAGTATAATTCCCCGACCATATAGTAAGATTTCCAGACACAGCCCATAATTTCCAAATGTCCCCTTGAATATGTGGATAACCTTGCAATTGAAATTGAGGAGGAAATGCAAACTGTTGCCATTTAACCGTTTCATTGTCATTACCCATTAAGGTGTTATTGATACGATGCCATTTGAGGGATCTGTTAGACTACTTTTCTAAAAACTGCCCATGATCTGGACTCCAGTCCATAATAACAAAACCAGAGTAATTCATAACTTTGAAAGGTCGGTGGCCCTGGCAACGGTCCCACTCTAGAGATTCTAAGGATGGAACAAAAAAGTTAGAAGGGCATAGGGATATGAGTACATCAGGATGATGATCCATCGGAATTGTTGAAGCATGAAAGCCTCTATCAGAGATAAGCACAGTAAAAATAGAAAAATGATAGTCATTATATTTTATCCCCCATGTGTTATAAGAATGATGAGAATGCACTTTGGTAGACAAACAAAAGGGGTGTCCCCCTATACATAAGGGAATGCCCTCAGCTGCAAGAGTAACATTACTTATATTGTAGTGATTGGTATGATGAGGCAGTTGCTCTATCCCCCCACAAGCTGGTGGGGGAAAGAAGGCAGTCTCATTAGTGCATACTTGTACTTCAGGTTCTCCCCAAGAAACAGCTCTTACAAGAGGGGGATTAAGGACATAAGCCCAATAAGTGTGTTCAGTTGCTTGCACATACATTACCTGACAGGTAACCACAGCCATCATCGCCAACAACAAATTGGTAGAATTGAGAGGTTGACCAGCATTGGAGAGGGTTTTCTCAGCTTCCTGGGTGAGCTTTTTCAGTTGTCCCCATGTTGGAGGGGATGCAGAGCGGGTAGGGAAAGTGAAGCTCCATTGAGCTGAAAGCTCTTCGAACTTTTGTACAAAATGGTCATCCATTGTGAATTTTAATCAATCGAGTTGGAGCCCAAAACCTGGAATTATCAATAGATATGAAAGCATGTCCCCGCCCCAAATATATTAATGACACTGGGATCCAACCCTTTTCTCTATCTTTATACCAAATGGGTGTACTTAATGTCTTCTTATCTTCTTGTCCCTTTTGGAGATGTAGTTCTGCCACTGACAAATTCTTGTCACTCCATATATTTTAAAAATTTAAAGTGAGTAAAGTTTTATTCAGAATATCTTTAGGTTTTATAAATCTCTCTTGTTCCCACTTTCTTTCTTTCTTTTTTTTTTTTTTTAATCAGCAAGGGAAACCCCATATGTTTAACAGCTTATCTTTCAGCAGAAACTCTGCAGGCCAGAAGGGAATGACAGGATATATTTGACGTATGGCAAAACCAATACAATATTGTAAGGTAATTAACCTCCAATTAAAATAAATAAATTTATATTAAAAATAAAAAAAAATAAAGTACTGAAAGGGAAAAATGTACAATGAACATAACACTACCTGGCAAGGATCTCATTCAAAACTGATGGAGAAATCAAAAGCTTTACAGAGAAACAAAAATTAAGAGAATTCAGTTCCACCAAATCAGCTTTACAAAGTATTTTTTTTTAAAGGCCAAACAATTTATTTATTTATTTATTTATTTTTAATTTTATTTTTACTTTATTTTACTTTACAATACCGTATTGGTTTCCCCCTTTCTTAAATTTTCCAGATAATCACACAAGGTACGATTAGCTCTTTCAATTATAGCTTGTCCTTGACTATTGTATGGAATCCCAAAAGTATGAGTTACATGATATTGAGAAAGGAATTGGGCTAATTTTACAGATTGGTAAGCAGGTGCATTATCAGTTTTTAATTCCAGTGGTATTCCCATCACTGCAAAACAAGATAATAAATGGGTAATAACAGCATCAGCTTTCTCAGAGTGTAAGGCAGTAGCCCATTGAAAATGTGTGTATGTGTCTATAGTGTGATGGACATATTTTTGTCGGCCAAAAGAATGGATGTACAAGACATCCATTTGCCAGATTTGATTAATTTGATGGCCTCTTATGTTGACACCTGGTGGGGTGAATGGCAATACAAAGTGTGTGCATATAGAGCAAGAATGGACAATGTTTTGAGCTTGTTTGTGAGTAATTGCATGAGATTTTTGCAGCCCCTTGGAATTAGTATGTTGCAAGCAATGTTTTTGTTTTGCTGCTTCTATAGGATAAAATAAGGCATCTATTGTAGCATTTCCAAATGATAAAGGTCCAGGGAGGGCGAAATGCACACGGATATGAGTAAAGAAAATTAGTTCTGAACGTTGTAAGAGTAACTGTTGTACTTGATAAAATAATTTATCAATTGGTGTTTTAAGTGTTAATGGAAGAGAGACATAAGGAAGCTGTAAGCAAGAGAGAATAGCATATCGAGAATCTGAAACAATATTAATAGGAAGCTGATAAAAATCTTGCAAAGCTAGGGAAATAGCCCATAATTCGGCAGGTTGTACAGAAGAAAAGGAGTGAGGGAGAACTTTAAAGCTTTCTGGAGTCCAGTATCCAGTTGTGCTTTTGTTTGCATCGGTAAAAATAGTAGGTCCCTTAACTAGAGTATCAGAAATTGGGGAGTGAGATATCATATGGTTAGATCAAAGAAAATCAATCAGCTTAGAGGAAGGATAATGATTAGAAAAGGAACCAGGATATGAAGTGAGAGAAATTTGCCAGTTTTCATTGAATTGTAGACAATGAGATATTTGAGCACTTGTTAACTGAGTCACAATTTGATAGGGTTCATGTCCTTATAATTGTAAAACACGATGGTGACCTTTCTGTATAAGAAATGCCAACTTATCCATGTAAGTAGTCAATTTCTTGGAGAAACTGTTAGGTAAGAAAACCCATTCTAGTAGTCCTTCTTTCTGAGCTATTACCCCAGATGGAGAATAGGGAGTGTGGAATATAATAAAGGAAATGGGCTGAGATGGATGTAGGTAAGTTAGAAAACCTTCATTAAGTCGGTGTTCTACAAATTGGAGTTCCTTCAAAGCTGAGGGGGTCAGTGTTTGGGGGCTGTCTAAAGCTGTGTCCCCTTCTAATGTGGAAAACAGATGCCACAATTGGTAAGTAGGAATTCCAAGTACAGGGCGTAGCCAATTGATATCTCCTAATAATTTTTGAAAATCATTTAAAGTTTTCAAATGGTCTCTTCGGATTTGTAGTTTTTGGGGCGTTATTCGTTGTTGTTCCAATATGGTCCCTAAATAAGAGAAAGGGAAATCTTTTTGGATCTTTTTGGGAGCTATTTGTAAATTATATTCTTTTAATGCTTTTTGTACCTTTAGAAAGAAATCATTGCATTCAGCAACAGTGGGAGCAGCTAAAAAGAGATCATCCATATAATGATACAAAATGTAATTGGGGCATTCCTTGTGAATAGTTTGCAAAGAACGAGCAACAAACTCTTGGCACAAGGTAGGGCTATTGATCATTCCTTGGGGTAAAACTGTCCATTGATAACGTTTAACAGGTTGAGCATTGTTAAGGACAGGGACAGTAAAAGCAAATTTATCTCTATCTTGCAACTGTAGAGGGATGGTAAAGAAACAATCCTTAAGATCTAATACCATTAATGACCAATTTTTAGGAATCAAGGCTGGAGACGGAAGTCCCAATTGCAATGCTCCCATGGGCTCAATGCATTTATTAACTTCCCTAAGATCTGTTAACATGCTCCATTTGCCAGATTTCTTTTTTTATAACAAAAACAGGAGAATTCCATGGAGAGGTAGAGGGTTCTATATGACCAAGTTGAAGTTGCACATGTACTAATTGTTCCAAGGCCTTGAGCTTAATTTGAGGTAATGGCCACTGCTCAACCCATTCCGGGGTTACATTTAACCATTTTAATGGGAGTGCTCAAGGAATTTGAGCAGTGGCTATTAGTTTCCTGAAGGAATGGTTATAGAAGCTCCCAGGGGGGAGAGAAGATCTCTTCCCCAAATATTGATAGGTATGTTTATGATATAAAAGGTTATAAATATTGATTTCCCATTTTGAAATTGACAGTTCAGAGGATGAGCACTTTTCCATACATCAGCAATTGATCCTAATCCTGTTAACAGGAGAGGGCTTTTCTCCTTTTCCCATTCAAAGGGCCATTGTTGTGAAGATATGATGGAGACATCGGCCCCAGTATCTACTAATCCTTCAAATCTTTTCCCTTGAACATACAAGGGGACCACCGGGCGGGGGTCTTTAACAAGCATTTCCCAAAATATATGTCGCCTGGTGCTTCCAAAACCCCCCATTTTTTGGTTAGGAATGGCGGGAAAGGGATGACAAGATAAGAGAATCAATTGGGTTACACGTTCACCAATTAATAGATAATGTGATAGATGTAGAGGCCATGATTAAAATTTCTCAGACATAATCTGAATCAATCACTCCAGGTATAATAGTCAAACCCCTTAATGCCGCACTGCTGCGGCCTAATATTAGGCCAAAAGTGTCCTTAGGTAATGGCCCGAAAACATTATTCCATAATTTATAAACTCCTCCCCCTGGGGAGAGAAGGACATTCTCTGCTAAGACATCTAGTCGACGACGTGAAGGACTTCACCGTCTTATATTTAGCCTGTGGTCATTTACAGACCCACTAAAGTTCCGTAGTCATCGGAAGTTCCTAACGACACTTTGTTTCCCCGGCGAACTTCCAACCTCCCATCTCTACCCCAGGGACTTTAATAGGGACCCGGAGTGCCAGACTCCGGGCAACCCATCAAAGGGTTTTACCCTAACGGTTTAAATAGAAAAAACCTTACCGTAAGTAACCAGGTTACTTCGGGAAACGGTGTGACCGCTGTCCCGGGTCCCCCGAATAAAACAAAATATAACAGGACAAAACGAAAGTTAAAAACCGTTAGGAAAAAGTATACAGGTCCGAAAGGTGTTACTATCGTTAAAGGTGGGACAAAACCAAAATACCGAACCCGGTTCCGACGTCGTTTTTGTCATCGTAACACGATACGAGGAGGGTGAGGTCTCGTTCGGGACTATATGAGTCGATATCTTCGAGCTTGGCCCTTTAAGGGGCCCAAAATACGTTCACATTCTGGGTTAGCATTTTCAAAAGCCAGTGTCTGCAAGAGTATCTCTGAAATTTCATCACGACCAACGGCTCGTTCCACTGCCACCCACAATCTAGCCAGGAAGTCCGTATAAGGCTCATTAGGCCCTTGCAAAGTTTTTGTGAATGAAGGTTGTGTGTGTCCTGTGGGCATGACACGACGCCAAGCCTGAAGAAAGACTTGACATACCTGTTGCAAATCTTGATCTGAATATTGAGCCTATTCTCTCAAGGCTTGAAATTGTCCCTCTCCCATTAATTTATCCTCCAGTGGACCTGGAGGGTTTTGCCCTTCATTTATTTGAGCCTGCTTCTGAGCCTCTTCTTCCCACCAGCTCCTTAATTGCCACCATTGGGACCCTTCAAGCACAAAAAGAAAGACTTGACATACCTGTTGCAAATCTTGATCTGAATATTGAGCCTATTCTCTCAAGGCTTGAAATTGTCCCTCTCCCATTAATTTATCCTCCAGTGGACCTGGAGGGTTTTGCCCTTCATTTATTTGAGCCTGCTTCTGAGCCTCTTCTTCCCACCAGCTCCTTAATTGCCACCATTGGGACCCTTCAAGCACAACTTGAGCAATTGATTCCCAATCTAAAGGAAGCACTAATTTAGTTTTTCCAATTGACTCCAGCATAGCTAAAACAAAAGGGGATTGAGGACCATATTGCGCTACGGCGGCCTTAAGATCTTTAAAAAATTTAAATTCAAAAGGTAAATATTGTACATTTACCATATTATTAGGAGCATCTTGCCGTTGAATTGGAAAAAGCTGCAAAGGATCTATAAAACCACCAGTGGGCGCAGGAATATCATCATCATAAAGCATAGGAGCCGGAAAAGAAAAGCAATGCCCCTCCCGCCCTACATCTGGGATCTTGGAAGAAACTGGAAAGAGAGACATGTAAGGAGGGGCAGAAGGAGTGGGAGCTCGCCGCAAATCCTTTTGGTGAGCTTTCCACCACTGTTGAAATAACCGAGTCATTTTTTCCACCTCGCCATCAACCGCTGATGAAGAGGATGACGAGGTGGAACTATCAGACTCAGCATCAGATCCCTCTTCCCCGGACGGTGGCACAGTAGCTGCCACAGCACCACTTACAGTGGCAACACTTTGTTCTCTGCCCAGAACTTCCTCATATATAGCTTCTGACTTGGTGGATTTTGTTTCACTATCTGTAGATAGTAAAGTGAGAGCCTGTGTAATAGCATTACACAGGGCCCACAGTTTCAAAGGAATTACGTTACCCTTTTGATGTTGCTGACGCAACTCCTTTTGTACTGTTTTCCAGTCTTTTAAGTTCAATTGTACTTTTGTTTGACACTGAAACCAATAGCAATGATGCTCCATGAGGCTGAATATCTCCAACAAACGGCGACTAGATGCCTTAACCCTGATGGAGTGGAGAAGCCCTTTGACTAACTCCATGTATTGTGCCTTCGCTGATGGGGAGTTCCCCATAATTTTCCCAAAAGTTCCCCTGCCCTGGATCTATAATCCCCCGAGGGGTACTCACCCTTTCGGTTTCACTCGAGCCCCACGTTGGGCACCAGATAGAACAAGCGAAATGACAAAGAGACACAGACACACAAAAGACAGACAAAGACACAACTCCAGCCGGAGGAACAAATCTGCGCAAGCCCCCTTGCGGTTTATTTTTACAGTCTAGTTCTGGGAAGCAATCCAAGAAGCGAAGCACTGCATTCTTTTACCATATAAGTACAAAATTATGATTTTAGCAGAGAGGGAGGAAGTGATCTTCACGTGTTTACTAAGAAGCCTGTCCAGAACCCCAGCATCCTCCTACTCGTCATGGAGGGCATGAGACTCCTCGTATGTGAGCGAGTCATTAACCCCTAGCGGTTCATGTACAGGCTCCTTGGCAGGGTACCTTGTATGCAAGCATGCCCCTGCCCAGGCAGAAAGCCCCATGTGCGGGCACGTTTCCACCTCCCTGTCTGATCCACTCTCAGGCCACTGCTGGTCTCCCACACACACACACATACAAGAACTGTTAGAGTCGTCTAACAGAAAACATCCAACAAACCTCTTGGCCAACCCAATACTTTATTCTATTTAATGTGGTGGTAAATTGGATTGTTTCTTGGATTTCACTTTCTTATCTTTCCTTGTTAGTGTATAGGAATGCCAGAGATTTCAGTGCACTATTCCTTTTTATCTCATAATTTTACCAAATTTGTTGATGAGTTTGAGTAGTCTATTGGTAGCATCTTTAGGATTTTGTACGTATAGTCTCATGTCATCTGCAAATTGTGACAATTTTACTTCTTTTTTTCTGATTTGTATTCCTTTCATTTCTTTTTCTTCATTGATTGCCATGGAGAAGATTTCCAAAATTATGTGAAATTATAGTTTTGAGAGAGGACATCTTTGCCTTGTCCCTGATCTTAGAGGGAATGATTTCAGATTTTTAACGATTAAGAATGATTTTTGCTGTGGGTTTGTCATTTATGGCCTTTATTATCTTGATATACGTCCACTTTCTGGAGAGTTTTTACCATAAATGAGTGTTGAATTTCGTCGAAAGCTTTCCCTGCATCTACTGAGATGATCGTATGGTTTTCTTTGTTCAATTTGTTGATGTGGTGTATCATATTAATTGATTTGCATATAATGAAGAATCCTGGCATTTCTGGGCTAAACCCCCCTTGATCGTGGTGTATGATCATTTTTAATGTGTTTTTGGATCCTGTTTGCTAGTATTTTGCTGATAATTTATTTGTCTATGTTCATGAGCAATATTGGCCTCTAATTTTCTTTTTTAGTGATATCTTTGTCTAATTTTGCTATCAAAGTAACGGTGGCCTCATAGAATGAGCTTGGAAGTCTTCATTTCTCTGAACTTTTTGGTAAGCTTTTCAGAAAGATAGGTGTCTCTCACTTCTCTTCTCTAGATAGTTGATATAATTTGCCTGTGAAACCATCTGGCTCTGGACTTATGTTGGAAGAATTTTAATTACAGTTTTAATTTCAGTACTTGTGATTGGTCTGTTCATATTTTGAATTTCTGCTTCTGTCTAGGAAGATTGTACCTTTCTAAGAATTGTCTATTTCTTTATGTTGTCCATTTTATTGGCATATAGTTGCTTGTAGTATTATCTTATGATCCTTTGTCTCTCTGTGGTGTCTGTTGTAATCTCTTTTTGCATTTCTAATTTTATTCATTTGAATCCTCTCTATTTTCTTGATGAGTCTGGCTTAAGACTTATCAATTGTTTTATATTCTCAAAGAACCGATTTTTAGTTTCATTTATCTTTACCATTGATGTCTTCATCTCTGTTTCATGTATTTCTGTTATGATCTTTTTCATTTATTCAGTGATTCATTGTGCATTTAGCTGAACATTATAGAGACTCCATGTGTTTGTGGCTTTTACCTTTTTTTTTTTCCTGTAACTGATTTCTAATTTCATAGCATTGCAATCAGAAGAGATGCTTGAAATTACTGAGGCT
Organism: Cephalophus harveyi; assembly: GCA_006410635.1. Lineage (NCBI taxonomy): Eukaryota > Metazoa > Chordata > Mammalia > Artiodactyla > Bovidae > Cephalophus > Cephalophus harveyi. The sequence goes on from SJYT01061904.1 coordinate 53,815, forward strand.
TGATTTGTGACCCAAAATGTGATCTATCCTAAAGAATTTTCCATATGCATTTGAGAAGATAGTTCATTCTGCTGTTTTTGAGTGGAATGTCCTTTAAATCTCAATTAACTCTGTCTGATCTAATATCATTGATGGCTTGTGTTTCATTATTACTTTTCTGTCAGGATGATCTGTCCATTGGCATAATTGGGGTGTTAATTTCTCCCACTATTTTTGTGTTATTATTGAGTCCCCTTTTTATGGTTGTTAACATTTTTCTTATATATTGATGTACTCCTATGTTGGGTGTATATAAAGTTACAAATTTTATATGTTCTTTTTGGATTGACCCCTTGATAATTATGTAGTATTCTTCCTTGTATCTTGTAAGGCTTTATTTTATTGTGTATTTTGTGTAATGTGAGTTTTGCTACATTTACCTCAATTTCCATTTGCATGGAATAGCTTTTCTAATGCTCTCACTTTCAGTAGATACGTGTCTCTAGGTCTGAAGTTTGTCTCTTGTAGATAGCCTACATACATTTCTTGTTTTTATATCCATTCAGTCAGTCTATGTATTCTGGTTGGAGCAATTAATACATTTGCATTAAGGTAATTATGGATATGTAAGTTCTCATTGACATTTTACTAATTGTTTGCCTCTTAATAGGTCTTTTTACTTCCCATCCTGTTTTGCCCTCTTCTCTTCAGTTTTCCACCTAGAGAATTTCCTTTAGCATTTATTGTAAAGCATGTTTGGTTGTATTGAATTCTATTAGTTTTTATTTGTTTCTAAAGTTTATTATTATTATTATTATTTATTTTATTTTATTTTATTTTTTTTTTTTGTCAAATCTGAATGAAAGCCTTTCTGGATAGAATATTCTTGGTTGTAGCTTTTCCCCTTATGTCACTTTATAAGTATCAGGCCACTCCTTTCTGGCCTATAGGGTTTCTATTGGAAAATAGACTGATGACCTTATAGGGATGCCCATGTATATAATTTGTTGTTTTAATCTTTTTTATTTCCTTTGTTTTTTATTTTAACCAGTTTGACTGATATATGTTTTGCATGTTCCTCTTCGGGTTCATCCTCTATAGGACTCTTTCCTCTTTCTGGATTTGAGTGAGTGTTTTCTCTCTCATGTTAGGAAGTTTTGGCCTATAAATACTTCGAATATTTTCCCAGGACCTTTCTCTTTTTCTTCTACCTCTTTGACTCATAATTCAAATTTTGTTGTTTTAAATGTTGTCCAAGAGGTATATGAGACTGTCTAGGTTTTTTTCACTCTTTTTTCTTTATTCTGTCATGTGGCAGTGATTTGTGCCACTCAGTCTTTCAGCTCACTTACTTGTTCTTGGTTATTTTATTCTGCTATTTATTCTTTCTAGTGTATTTCTTATTAAAATTATTGTATTGTTCATCTCTTGGTTTGCTCTTTAAACCCTCTAGCTCCTTATTAAACATTTTATATCTTCTTGATCTGTGCTCAATTTTTTTCCTCGATTTTATGTTATATTTACTATCATTATTCTGAATTCTTTTTCAGGTAGATTGCAGTTGGTGTCCTTTAATGGACTGGATCCTGGTGGTCTGGAGTCGATGATAAGAAAGTGAAAGAAGGAAAGAGGCTAACATTTCCTGGGTTACACAGCTGGCCTTCACACTCCAAGGAATCAGTCAGAAATAGAGAGATAGAAAGAGAGAGAGAGAAAAAAAAAATAAAAGGACTTAGGGACCCAAGTCTCTCGTGGAATAAGGTGCTTTATTGAATTCTGTGAGAGTATATATACCATATTACAAGGTAGCTTCTTCAGATAAAAATCAAAAGACCAGACTTTACAAGTTACCAAGGGAACAAGGAGCAATAGAGGCCATAAGACCAAAAGGAAATCCATATCAAAAGAGGGTCATAGATAAACCCTTTCACCATATGGAAAGGCTAATGAAGGAAATCCCATGCAAGCATCCCATCCCTATGACCTGTCCTAAGAGTGGCTTGCCATTCTTCACATTCCTGACAGGAATTGATAAGGAACAGAGGGCTCAAGAGAGATAGGAAACAGCACACAGGAATCCTACTGTTAAACATTCCCTGACCAATTGCCTATCTCCTCTTCATTTAGCTTACTTTGTAGGTTTTATCTTGGTGCTTCTTCTGCAATATATTTGTCTTTTCATTTTGTCAACCTTACTGTGTTTGTGATCTCCTTCCCTCAGGCTGCAGGATCATAGTTCCTCTTGCCTCACAAATTTGTCTCCTGGTAGGTGAGATTGGTCTGGATGCCATGATCTTAATCTTCTTAATGTTTAGCTTTAAGCCAACTTTTTCACTCTCTCCTTTCACTTTCATCAAGAGGCTCTTTAGTTCTTCTTCACTTTCTGCCATGAGGATGGTGTCATCTTCATATCTGAGGTTATTGATATTTGTCCCAGCAATCTTGATTCCAGCTTGTGCTTCTTCCAGCTGAGCGTTTCTCATGATGTACTCTGCATAGAAGTTAAATAAGCAGGGTGACAATATACAGCCTTGACGTACTCCTTTTCCTATTTGGAACCAGTCTGTTGTTACACTTCCAGTTCTAACTGCTGCTTCCTGACCTGCATACAGGTTTCTCAAGAGGCTGGTTAGGTGGTCTGGTGTTCCCATCTCTTTCAGAATTTTCCAGTTTATTGTGATCCACACAGTCAAAAGCTTTGGCATAGTCAATAAAGCAGAAATAGATGTTTCTCTGGAACTCTCTTGCTTTTTCCATGATCCAGTGGATGTTGGTAATTTGATCTCTGGTTCCTCTGCCTTTTCAAAAACCAGCTTGAACATCTGTAATTTCATGGTTCACGTATTGCTGAAGCCTGGCTTGGAGAATTTTGAGTATACAGGTTTCTCAAGAGGCTGGTTAGGTGGTCTGGTGTTCCCATCTCTTTCAGAATTTTCCAGTTTATTGTGATCCACACAGTCAAAAGCTTTGGCATAGTCAATAAAGCAGAAATAGATGTTTCTCTGGAACTCTCTTGCTTTTTCCATGATCCAGTGGATGTTGGTAATTTGATCTCTGGTTCCTCTGCCTTTTCAAAAACCAGCTTGAACATCTGTAATTTCATGGTTCACGTATTGCTGAAGCCTGGCTTGGAGAATTTTGAGAATTACTTTATTAGTGTGTGAGATGAGTGCAATTGTGTGGTAGTTTGAGCATTCTTTGGCATTGACTTTCTTTGGGATTGGAATGAAAACTGACCTTTTCCAGTCCTGTGTCCACTGCTGAGTTTTCCAAATTTGCTGCCACTACAAGGCAAATAGATGAGGAAACATTGGAAACAGTGGCTGACTTTATTTTTCTGGGCTCCAAAATCACTGCAGATGGTGTATACAACCATGAAATTAAAAGATGCTTACTCCTTGGAAGGAAAGTTATGACCAACCTAGACAGCATATTAAAAAGCAGAGACATTACTTTGCTAACAAAGGTCCATCTAGTTAAGGCTATGTTTTCTTCCAGCGTTCATGTATGGATGTGAGAGTTGGACTGTGAAGAAAGCTGAGTGCCAAAGAATTGATACCTTTAAACTGTGGTGTTGGAGAAGACTCTTGAGGGTCCCTTGGACTGCAAGGAGATCCAACCAGTCCATCCTAAAGGAGGTCAGTCCTGGGTGTTCATTGGAAGCTCTGATGTTGAAGCTGAAACTCCAATACTTCGGCCACCTGATAGGAAGAGCTGACTCATTTGAAAAGACCCTGATGCTGGGAAAGATTGAGGGCAGGAGGAGAAGGGGACCACAGAGGATGAGATGGTTGGATGGTGTCACCAACTCAATGGACGTGGGTTTGTGTGGAATCCGGGTGTTGGTGATGGACAGGGAGGCTTAGCATGCTGTTGTTCATGGGGTTGCAAAGAGTTGGACACAACTGAGCGACTGAACTGAATTGATACTGGTCCAGAATCTTGTGCCATTATCCCCTTGATAGGGAATTTGATTGTTGTTGTAAAGGCCAGAGCTTGCCCTGGATATTTAAAAGGGCCTCCACTTTGCTCTGTGGCTGTCACTGCCCTGTCAGGGGTGGATTCCTCTCTCATGTTGTTGGCTAGAAGCCCCTAGATCTATTTCTTAGCTGTGATTCTGATCTGTGCTTCAAGTTTGACAAGATTAGAACACTCCCACTGGGAGAGAAGCCATTATGCATTCCCCTTCTAGTGGTATTCACCTGTGGACATGCTCTGTTGTGTCCCCTTTTGCCCTTTGTGTGGGTTCACAAAGTCCACTGTTGTTGATCCTGCTCATAATCACACCTTAACTGTGAACATGCTGGTAATTGGACCTGGTGATTTTCAGGCTTTTGTTGTTGTTGTTGTTAAATCGGGCCACTGATGCAGATCTTCTGTGCCAGGTCCCAGGACTGCAATGATCATGCACCTGGACCAATTGGGGAAGTTATAGAGGCAGCTGAGACTCTGGTCTCCCCAATTCCCATGTGTACATGCACACAAAACCCACAGTTGCTAGAGCCATACTTGTTCCAGCTGCAGGAGCACTTGTCCTTTTAGATGTTTTTGAGGAACTGAGTTTAGGAAGCCTTCAAGGGTAGTGTAACACCATGGTTCACACAGCCACGAGAAGATGTTTCAGCTCTTCTTCTTTATTCATAGTGCCCTTGGGGCCCAGCTGTGGCTTCAGTCCCACATCTGCCTGTATTCTTCCCACTGGAGTCTGCTATAGAGGTTGCTGTGGCACACGAGCCTGTTGGGCAGGAAGCAGCCAAGGCAGCTATTAGGGCCCATGGGGTGCCTAGGCAAGTGAAGGGGTGGAGAGGAGGAGATGATTGTAGGAACACAGGAACCAGTTCCAGTGAGAACCCTTCTTAGTGCCTGTGGAGGCAGCATCTAGTGTATGAAGAGAGAAGCTGCAATGGCAGCCCCACTTTTGGAAGTCATTCAACAGTGGTACTTCCCTTCTTATGATGGGCTGGGCTTTCCCCACAAGTATTCCTGGTTGCAGAGTTTCTCACTCCCTTTCCCTTAGATTTTCTCCTCACAGCCAACAGCAGTTCCCTACCTGTGCCTATGGTCCAAAGGACACATTCTAGCTCCCAGCCCCCATGTACACTAGTCAACATCCACATCAGGCTGGGGCACACAAGGATGTGGCATTGACCATCTGTGTAGTTCCCACTCTGTCCTGCCTTCTAGAGACCAGTTACTGGACTCTCCCATGAGCCTCTGAAACTCTTCTTCTGCCACAGTTGTTCTCCCCATATGTGGAAACTTTCCTCACCTTCAGCACCTCACTAGGAATACAGGTCCTGCTACTTCTCCTCTTTATTCCTTTTTCTTTCTTTTGTCTTACCTGGTTGCATGGGGATCTTTCCTGTCTCTTTAGGTGCTTGAGATCCTCTTGTAGTTTTAAGCTGGTGCTCAGTGATAATTGTTCCATTTGTAGGTGTATTCTTGATGTGTTTGTGGGGAGAGATGGAAAACTTGGAAAACTGCCAAGTTTTCTCTTATGCTGGCTTTTAAATATAAAACTTTTACATTAACTTTTAGTCAGGATAAGAAAATAATTTTCTTATTTTTACCACATTGCCCAATTATCATCCTTTAATCAAATTATTAATGCTATAGAATGTATTCATAGACATTATGGTTTAGAACTTGATTATGAGAATATTTTATTCTAAAAATCTTAACAAGGCATGTGACTTTCCAAATATGTAGTGTTTTCCTATTGCAGTTAAAATTCTATCACTTTTTATGCCCTTCATTTTATCTATTTACTTTTAATATCTTCTTTTTGTGTGTGTGTGTTTTATTTTATTTATTTATTACTTTACAATACTTTATTGGTTTTGCTATACATTGACATGAATCCACCACGGGTGTACATGAGTTCCCAATCCTGAACCCCCCTCCCACCTCCCTCCTAATATCATCTCTCTGGGTCATCTTAGTGCACCAGCCCCAAGCATCCTGTATCCTGTATCGAACATAGACTGGCGATTCATTTCTTATATGATAGTATACATGTTTCAATGCCATTCTCCCAGATCATCCCACCCTCTCCCTCACCCACAAAGTCCAAAAGTCTGTTCTATACATCTGTGTCTCTTTTGCTGTCTCGCATACAGGGTTATCATTACTATCTTTCTAAATTCCATATATATGCGTTAGTATACTGTATTGGTGCTTTTCTTTCTGGCTTACTTTGTATAATCGGCTCCAGTTTCATCCACCTCATTAGAACTGATTCAAATGTATTCTTTTTAATGGCTGAGTAATACTCCATTGTGTATATGTACCACAGCTTTCTTATCCATTCATCTGCTGATGGACATCTAGGTTGTTTCCATGTCCTGGCTATTATAAACAGTGCTGCAATGAACATTGGGGTACATGTGTCTCTTTCAATTCTGGTTTCCTCGGTGTGTATGCCCAGCAGTGGGATTGCTGGGTCATAAGGCAGTTCTATTTGCAGTTTTTTAAGGAATCTCCACACTGTTCTCCATAGTGGCTGTACTAGTTTGCATTCCCACCAGCAGTGTAAGAGGGTTCCCTTTTCTCCACACCCTCTCCAGCATTTATTGCTTGTAGACTTTTGGATCGCAGCCATTCTGACTGGTGTGAAATGGTACCTCATTGTGGTCTTGATTTGCATTTCTCTGATAATGAGTGATGTTGAGCATCTTTTCATGTGTTTGTTAGCCATCCGTATGTCTTCTTTGGAGAAATGTCTGTTTAGTTCTTTGGCCCATTTTTTGATTGGGTCATTTATTTTTCTGGAGTTGAGCTGCATAAGTTGCTTGTATATTTTTGAGATTAGTTGTTTGTCAGTTGCTTCATTTGCTATTGTTTTCTCCCATTCAGAAGGCTGTCTTTTTACCTTGCTTATAGTTTCCTTTGTTGTGCAGAAGCTTTTAATTTTAATTAGATCCCATTTGTTTATTTTTGCTTTTATTTCCAGTATTCTGGGAGGTGGATCATAGAGGATCCTGCTGTGATTTATGTCGGAAAGTGTTTTGCCTATGTTCTCCTCTAGGAGTTTTATAGTTTCTGGTCTTACGTTTAGATCTTTAATCCATTTTGAGTTTATTTTTGTGTGTGGTGTTAGAAAGTGATCTAGTTTCATTCTTCTACAAGTGGTTGACCAGTTTTCCCAGCACCACTTGTTAAAGAGATTGTCTTTACTCCATTGTATATTCTTGCCTCCTTTGTCGAAGATAAGGTGTCCATAGGTGTGTGGATTTATCTCTGGGCTTTCTATTTTGTTCCATTGATCTATATTTCTGTCTTTGTGCCAGTACCATACTGTCTTGATGACTGTGGCTTTGTAGTAGAGCCTGAAGCCAGGCAGGTTGATTCCTCCAGTTCCATTCTTCTTTCTCAAGATTGCTTTGGCTATTCGAGGTTTTTTGTATTTCCATACAAATCTTGAAATTATTTGTTCTAGTTCTGTGAAAAATACCGCTGGTAGCTTGATAGGGATTGCATTGAATCTATAGATTGCTTTGGGTAGTATACTCATTTTCACTATATTGATTCTTCCGATCCATGAACACGGTATATTTCTCCATCTATTAGTGTCCTCTTTGATTTCTTTCATCAGTGTTTTATAGTTTTCCATATATAGGTCTTTAGTTTCTTTAGGTAGATATATTCCTAAGTATTTTATTCTTTTCGTTGCAATGGTGAATGGAATTGTTTCCTTAATTTCTTTTTCTACTTTCTCATTATTAGTGTATAGGAATGCAAGGGATTTCTGTGTGTTGATTTTATATCCTGCAACTTTACTATATTCATTGATTAGCTCTAGTAATTTTCTGGTGGAGTCTTTAGGATTTTCTATGTAGAGGATCATGTCATCTGCAAACAGTGAGAGTTTTACTTCTTCTTTTCCAATTTGGATTCCTTTTATTTCTTTTTCTGCCCTGATTGCTGTGGCCAAAACTTCCAGAACTATGTTGAATAGTAGCGGTGAAAGTGGGCACCCTTGTCTTGTTCCTGACTTTAGGGGAAATGCTTTCAGTTTTTCACCATTGAGGATAATGTTTGCTGTGGGTTTGTCATATATAGCTTTTATTATGTTGAGGTATGTTCCTTCTATTCCTACTTTCTGGAGAGTTTTTATCATAAATGGATGTTGAATTTTGTCAAAGGCCTTCTCTGCATCTATTGAGATAATCATATGGCTTTTATTTTTCAATTTGTTAATGTGGTGAATTACATTGATTGATTTGCGGATATTGAAGAATCCTTGCATCCCTGGGATAAAGCCCACTTGGTCATGGTGTATGATCTTTTTAATGTGTTGTTGGATTCTGATTGCTAGAATTTTGTTAAGGATTTTTGCATCTATGTTCATCAGTGATATTGGCCTGTAGTTTTCTTTTTTGGTGACATCTTTGTCAGGTTTTGGTATTAGGGTGATGGTGGCCTCATAGAATGAGTTTGGAAGTTTACCTTCCTCTGCAATTTTCTGGAAGAGCCTCAGTAGGATAGGTGTTAGCTCTTCTCGAAATTTTTGGTAGAATTCAGCTGTGAAGCCGTCTGGACCTGGGCTTTTGTTTGCTGGAAGATTTCTGATTACAGTTTCAATTTCCGTGCTTTGATGGGTCTGTTAAGGTTTTCTATTTCTTCTTGGTTCAGTTTTGGAAAGTTGTACTTTTCTAAGAATTTTTCCATTTCTTCCACGTTGTGCATTTTGTTGGCATATAATTGCTGATAGTAGTCCCTTATGATCCTTTGTATTTCTGTGTTGTCTGCTGTGATCTCTCCATTTTCATTTCTAATTTTATTGATTTGATTTTTCTCCCTTTGTTTCTTGATGAGTCTGGCTAATGGTTTGTCGATTTTATTTATCCTTTCAAAGAACCAGCTTTTGGCTTTGTTGACTTTTGCTATGGTCTCTTTCGTTTCTTTTGCATTTATTTCTGCCCTAATTTTTAAGATTACTTTCCTTCTACTAACCCTGGGGTTCTCCATTTCTTCCTTTTCTAGTTTCTTTAGGTTTAGAGTTAGGTTATTTATTTGACTTTTTTCTTGTTTCTTGAGATATGCCTGTATTGCTATGAACTTTCCCCTTAGCACTGCTTTTATAGTGTCCCGCAGGTTTTGGGTTGTTGTGTTTTTAATTTCATTTATTTCTATGCATATTTTGATTTCTTTTTTGATTTCCTCTGTGATTTGTTCTTATTCAGTAGCATGTTGTTCAGCCTTCATATGTTGAAATTTTTAACAGTTTTTCTCCTGTAATTGAGATCTAATCTTAATGAATTGTGGTCAGAAAAGATGCTTGGAATGATTTCAATTGTTTTGAATTTATCAAGGCTAGATTTATGGCCCAGGATGTGATCTATCCTGGAGAACATTCTGTGAGCACTTAAGAAAAAGATGAAATTCATTGTTTTGGGGTGAAATGTCCTATAGATATCAATTAGGTCTAACTGGTCTATTGTATCATTTAAAGATTGTGTTTCTTTGTTAATTTTCTGTTTAGTTGATCTGTCCATAGGTGTGAGTGGGGTATTAAAGTCTCCCACTATTATTGTGTTATTGTTAATTTCCCCTTTCATACTTGTTAGCATTTGTCTTACATATTGTGGTGCTCCTATGTTGGGTGCATATATATTTATAATTGTTGTATCTTCTTCTTGAATTGATCATTTGATCATTGTGTAGTGTCCTTCTTTGTCTCTTTTCACAGTCTGTTTTAAAGTCTATTTTATCTGATATGAGTATTGCTACTCCTGCTTTCTTTTGATCTCTATTTGCATAGAATGTCTTTTTCCAGCCCTTCACTTTCAGTCTGTATGTGTCCCTTGTTTTGAGGTGTGTCTCTTGTAGACAATATATATAGGGGTCTTGTTTTTGTGTCCACTCAGCCATTCTTTGTCTTTTGGTTAAGGCTTTCAACCCATTTACATTTAAGGTAATTATTGATAAGTATGATCCCTTTGCCATTTACTTTATTGTTTTGGATTCGGGTTTATACACCCTTTTTGTGTTTCCTGTCTAGAGAAGATCCTTTAGCATTTGTTGGAGAGCTGGTTTGGTGGTGCTGAATTCTCTCAGCTTTTGCTTGTCTGTAAAGCTTTTGATTTCTCTTTCATATTTGAATGAGATCCTTGCTGGGTACAGTAATCTGGGCTGTAGGTTATTTTCTTTCATCTCTTTAAGTATGTCTTGACATTCCCTTCTGGCCTGAAGAGTTTCTATTGAAAGATCAGCTGTTATCCTTATGGGAATCCCCTTGTGTGTTATTTGTTGTTTTTCCCTTTATGCCCTTCATTTTGAAATAAAACCTGTAGCTGCAAAAGAACTGAGAATACCTTTGCTTATTTATGAACTTAATTGGCAAACTTTATTTAGTCTGTATATTAAAGAAGGAGGTTATTGGTTGTTCAGTCACTCAGTTGTTTCCAAATCTTTGCAATTGCATGGACTGCAGCACATCAGGCTTCCCTGACCTTTACCGTCTCCTGGAGCTTGTTCAAACTCATGTCCGTTGAGTTGATGATGTCATTTAATCATCTCATCCTCTGTTGCCCCCTTCTTCTCCTTTTTTTTTTTTTTTTACTTTACAATACTGTATTGGTTTTGCCATACATCAACATGAATCTGCCATGGGTGTACATGAGTTCCCAATCCTGAACCCCCCTCCCACCTCCCTCCCCATACCATCTTTCTGGGTCATCCCAGGGCACCAGCCCCAAGTATCAAACCTAGGCTGGCAATTCGTTTCTTACCTGATATTATACATGTTTCAATGCCATTCTCCCAAGTCATCCCACCCTCTCCGTCTCTCATGCAGTCCAAAATTCTGTTCTATACATCTGTGTCTCTTTTGCTGTCTTGCAGACAGGGTTATCGTTACCATCTTGTCAACTTCTAATGCCCTCCATCTTTCCCAGCGTCAGAGTCTTTACAATGAGTCAGTTCTTTGCATCAGGTGGCCAAAGTATTAGATCTTCAGCTTCAGGACCAGTACTTCTAATGAACAATCAGAATTTATTTCCTTTAGGACTGACAGGTTTGATCTCCTTGCAGTCCAAGGGGCTCTCAAGAGTCTTTTCCAATACCACAGTTCAAAAGCATCAATTTTTCAATGCTCAACCTTCTTTATACTCTTCTAGAACTCCTGTAATGGGAATGTTGGTATACTTGATGTCGGTCCAGAGCTCTCTTAAAATGTTTCTATTTTTATTTGTCTTTCTGTTTCCTCTTCTGATTGACAGATTTTCATTATTCTATCTTCCAGATCACTTATCCATTCTTCTGTATCATCTAGTATTCTCTTAATTCCTTATATTTTTATTTTGTTTCAGTTCTTATATTTCTCTCTTTCCTGTCTGTATTCTCAGCTAGTTCCTTTCTATATTTCTAGTTCCTTGTCAAAGTTCTCACTTTATTCATCTATTATTTCCCCTAATTCAGTTAGCATTCTTATTACTAATTCTTTGTACTCTTTGTGTGGTAAAATTTATCTCTGTTTCACTAATTTTTCAGGGCTTTTCCCTTGTTTTTTTTTTTTTTTTATCTCTCTCTATGACTCCTTATCAGGACAATATCATATGGTCACTCTCTTGCCTGCATCTACCTTCAACAACAAAGTTTCCCAGTGAAAAAACAGTTACAGAAAATCATTCCACCTTTCCACATGTCTTCACTCTGTGGAATCTTAATTTCACTATTCTGGATCATTTCTGAAGTTCTCTGTGGCTTTTCCCTTTTTTTTTTTTTTTTTTTTGTTTGTTTGTTTGTTTTGAAACATATTCTTCTGTCTTCTGATTTTCCATAATGTTCTCTGCCTCTATGAAACTAGGTGAAACAGTTTCATATCCTGGTTTTGAAGGGGTGTGCTTATGTGTGAGCATCCCTATGCAATCTGTATGTACCTTGGTGGCTTAGGTTGGAGAGCTAGATTTGAAGTGAACATGAATTACATCTTCCCTCAGAGTTTTCTGGCATCTGTTATCTTGGTGGGAAGTGGGGTTGGAGATTGAAGTGCTAGGGTTATAGTTAGGTGTTAGCCTAGACTTATCTACTCAGTGGCTAACACTACCCTATTAGGGGTGGAGTCAAGTCTGAAGTTGTTGGAGCATAAACCCTGAAGGTTACTTCTGAGCTGCCTCCATTCCCACTGAGTGTGTGCTTTCCCCTATCCAACATCAGTAACTTCATCCCAGTGAGGAGCAGGGCTGGAACAAGAAGGGCTATAATGGGCACTCATCATAGTTCAGGGTACAAAATATAGGATGCCCAACACTCGTCAGAATCATGTGCCATTCCAATCCACTACCTCCATCAGTATCAACAATGGTTACCATCACATTGTTCATATGCCATACTGGGTTTGAGTTGGCTCTGTCCCCTACAACTGCATGCTCCCCTTGTCATGACAGCCTTTGCCCTAATGTTGAGCTGCACTGCAGAACAAGCCATTTAAGACTGTACACTCAATTAGAGCTGATACAGGCACTGGCATGTGTGTAGAAAACTGTCCAGAATCCTAGGTAGTTTCAACGTGATTCTCTTTCCTTTTCTTGGGGGAATAAGTAACCATGTGCACACCCTTCACGAGCAGAGTTTAGTTTCTCATAGACCCTCCATCAGTCCCACTTGTTTCAAGCCAGCTATGGGAACTCATTTTCCTGGAGTCATACCCCATGGCTGGGATAAACAATATGTCTTTAGAACTGCTCACTCCTTAAGGTGAATCTCCAAGACCATGCAATTGCCCTCCTCTTCTGTGTTCCCTCCCATGATTGCAAATCTTCACCTGATTGTTTCTCTTCTCTCCTTATCTGACTCTGAATCTTTCTTACAGTCTTGTATAAAAGTCTTCCTTCCAGTCTCCGTTTTTGTTTTCTTTTCATTAAATTACTGCTCTACATGTCAGTGTTTTTTGATGTGTATGTAGAGGAAGGTGAGTTTTATATTCTCCTAATTTGCCATCGTGTTCTCCCTCACTCTGTCAGTCTTTTCCATAAAGTATTGGATTCTGCAGTTATGCAGTTGTTTTGGAAAAGGCCTGTAGCTGTCCTTATTACCTTCATTGAACACCGAATTTGTTTGTCATTATTTCAATCTGGCTTATGCTATTTAAATGATCTTTGATTCTAAAAAATTTTTAACTTATTTTAATCGTCTAGTATCTGAACACCAACCCTAGCTTATAAAAGCAGTTTTGTTACAACCACATAATATTTGCAGATATCCTGAATTTATTCTCAAAAATGGTACTGTTTTGCAAAACTAGTTTTGTGTTTATGTTACTAGACAATAAAACTGTGGTATAGAGTAGTTAACTACCCTGAATAAGGTCGCACAACTTAAAAGGTTTCACATCTTAAACATGGAGGCCAAGGTTGGTTATTCATAGTCCAATCACTTATATATGATTTCTGTCTCTATTTTTTTATCTTTCATCTATTGATCATTTTTAATAAAAGTATTAAAATAAAATAAAATTTTAATAAATAAAATAATAAAATTCTGTGTAGAGAAGTATAAAAGTCCACATATTACTTGTGGACATGTCCTGTATTACTTTGTAAGTTGAAAGTTGTTTGGGAAGACATTCAGAAAATATGGGTTTGAGATCCACATTCATCACTTAAGAGATATTGATAAGACTTTGGGAAAACAATTAAATATCTCCTAAGATTCATTCTCTAATTCTCACAATGAGAATTATAATTATTCTCCTGTTTACCTCAAAGAATGATAGTGAATACTCCCTAAAATCTCACACACCTAATTTCTATTTTCACCACACTATCTTAGTTCATACCACCAACATATTTCACTTGTATTATGGTAGGAGCTGCCTTCTAGTCTTCCATTTTTCACAATTATCTTTCACTCAAGTTTAATTCAGAGTGACAGTTTCAAGCTGTAGATCTAATATACTACTTTCCTGCCTAAATCCTTTCAAAGGCTCTCATTTTCTTAGTATAAAGGCAAAACACTCTATCACAGTCTACAAGGTTCATATTTTGTAGCATGCCCTACTTGACTACAGGGTATTTGCACATACTAGTCCTCTTTTTCCTTTCCTTCCATCCCCCTCACTTTAGATTGTCACACAGTTTAATACTTAGACATCAGTTCACAAGTCAATTTTTCAGAGAAGCTTTCCTTAATGCCCCATGAGTCCCTTTGTTTTCCACCTGAAACTATCATATCATTGTTAATTGGCTATGCTACAACATGAAATAAAAGGTTTAATAAAAAATAAAAATTAACTTGGATTCTCTTCATATACTGTTATAATATTCTGATGTTCTTTAACAGCATTTATCACAATTTATAATTATATGTTTATATCTATGATCATTTGATTAATATTTATATCATCCACTGAACTGCAAGAGTTATAAAAACCTATTTTGCCCACCACTATATCTTTCAGCATTGTACATACTGCCTGGAATATAGTAATATTGTCAATAAATATTTGTTGAATAAATCAAATGATACAATGAATATGAATGCTTTTACAGTGTGAAATATTGAATATAATTCAAATATGACTAGAATATTTTTCACCATTATATTATTACTACATGATCTTTATGGTTATTCTTTTGGTGCCTAGAATAGTGCTGGTCATATAGTATATATTTAATGTGTTTGTCCAAGAAATGAAATATGATATATGAAATAAATAGCTATTTAGTGTTTTCCTTTCTGGCTTACTTCGCTCTGTATAATCGGCTCCAGTATACTAATGCATATATATGGAATTTAGAAAGATGTTAATAATAACCTTGTATGCGAGACAGCAAAAGAGAGACAGATGTATAGAACAGTCTTTTGGACTCTGTTAGAGAGGGAGAGGGTGGGATGATTTGGGAGAATGGCATTGAAACATGTACAATATCATACATAATATGTATAATATCATATAAGAAAGGAATCACCAGTCTAGGTTCGATGCAGGATACAGGATGCTTGGGGCTGGTGCACTGGGATGACCCAGAGGGATGGTATGGGGAAGGAACTGGGAGAGGGGTTCAGGACTGAGAACATGTGTACACCGTGGAAGATTCATGTTGATGTATGGCAAATCTAATACAATATTGTAAAGTAATTAGCCTCCAATTAAAATAAATAAATTTAAATTTTAAAAAACAGCTGTTTGGTGACACAATTATTAATACCAAATTTTAAATTAAAATAAGTGGAACAGTGTGGAGTGAAAGAGAAACACATAACTATCATTTCAGCCAAATGCCAGTGAAGAACTGCCAAAATTATGGGGCTCCTTAGTCTAGGGAAAGTAAGAAAAACTTTGAGGACAAAAGGACACTAAGGTCTCAGTTCAGTTCAGTCGCTCAGTCATGTCCGACTCTTTGCGACCCCATGAATTTGCAGCACGCCAGGCCTCCCTGTTCATCACCATCTCCCGGAGTTCACTCAGATTCACGTCCATCGAGTCCGTGATGCCATCCAGCCATCTCATCCTCGGTTGTCCCCTTCTCTTCCTGCCCCCATTCCCTCCCAGCATCAGAGTCTTTTCCAATGAGTCAACTCTTCGCATGAGGTGGCCAAAGTACTGGAGTTTCAGCTTTAGCATCATTCCTTCCAAAGAAATCCGAGGGCTGATCTCCTTCAGAATGGACTGGTTGGATCTCCTTGCAGTCCAAGGGACTCTCAAGAGTCTTCTCCAGCACCACAGTGCAAAAGCATCAATTCTTCAGTGCTCAGCCTTCTTCACAGTCCAACTCTCACATCCATCCACGACCACAGGAAAAACCATAGCCTTGACTAGACGGACCTTAGTCGGCAAAGTAATGTCTCTGCTTTTGAAAATGCTATCTAGGTTGGACATAACTTTTCTTCCAAGGAGTAAGCGTCTTTTAATTTCATGGCTGCAGTCACCCTCTGCAGTGATTTTGGAGCCCAAAAAAATAAAGTCTGACGCTGTTTCCACTGTTGGTCTAGGGACCATAAATGTAGAAAGTTAATGTCAGTGAATAGTGGACCATTTTTTTCTACGCTGTTATTTTCTTATCCTTAAGGTTGAATCTGTAGAAAACTTTTGCCTGGATACTAGCTAGCCACGAAATGAGGTTTTGGCAACTAAAGCCTAGGCAAAGTAAATTTTGATAGTAGAAAAGACCAAAGATAGAGGTCAGTAGTAGTATATGCTTATAGAGATTTGTTTTGTTTAGGACTCTACATTGTGGGACCTTAGAAGTAAAAAAAATAGTATGGGGACACTTTATTGCTTGTGATAGTAGCATAGCAGGTAAAGGCAGAAGAGGACACAGGAAGGGTAATGGGTAGAAGGGGAAAAAAAAAGCCTAGGATCAATGTATCTTACAGTTTTGCCAGGACTACTCATTCACAGTCTTTCACTGGATAAAACCACTGCACAGGAATACAGAATTTCAAGTAAATCAAAACAAGTTAGAATTTCATGTCTGATGAAGTCTCATCTATATTCAAGAAGTTATTTGTGCTATCCATGGAGCAAGAAGATATAGTTAGAAACCAGCCTCTGTGTGTTACCTATCCAAATCAAAACTAAAACTGCCACTAAAGGCATACAAGACATATGACTTATAAAACTATAGAATGCATGGGGCTGGTGCCATACAACACAGCACTTAGAAGAGGGCACTATTTTTTTTAACCTATCACTTGCTTTAATGTAAAACTAATTCCTCTACTTTATTCAGTGATTATCATTATCACTATTATTGTAGCTATTTTTATTATTATTGTAATTAGGAATCACCAAAACTAGCTAGTGGGAATAAAAACTGAACAGTAGGAGAAATAATAAGTTGATAAAAGTAAAAGTTAAAATTGCTTTGTAATTTTATATTTAAATTTCCCTTTTACACGTATTTAAATAAGCAAAATAATTACCAAATCTTTCTGAAAATT
Organism: Cephalophus harveyi; assembly: GCA_006410635.1. NCBI lineage: Eukaryota > Metazoa > Chordata > Mammalia > Artiodactyla > Bovidae > Cephalophus > Cephalophus harveyi. Next base: position 70,681 of record SJYT01061904.1, read on the forward strand.
CCCTAAACCTCTACAATTGTAGCTTCCTATTAAATACAGCATATGCAACCTATAAAATAATCTTGACAGGTAGTTTTGAATAACTGTACTAACTAATAAAGGACATAATGAAATTTTATAGTATAAAAGAAAACTGAAATTTAGTCAAATGCCATCTGTCAGAATATTAAAAACAGAGCAATTGTAATGCAATTCAAATTTTCTGTTTGTTTAGTCAAATAAATTTTTTAAAACACTTGCTATGTAGCAGGAATTATTTTAGGCATTTGAAAAATAATGATGAGTATGGTTCCTTCATTCATTGCATAGTAGAGTAACATTGGGCATGGAGGTGGTACAAGTAATCGAGCAAATTAAAGTATAATTTTTTTTCAAGTATAAATTGATGTGGTATCACTAACCTTGCTTTATAAGTGAAGAGCTTGTAAAAGTTGAAAAAGTTACAAAAAGATGAAGTGATTCACTCATAGAGCCAGAGGCAGAACCCAAATCTTATGTAATAAATTCTGCATTGCTGTGGGTATTATTTTACCCTGATGAGTATTGGCTGCCATGATGCCTGTGGGAATGTCCAGCTCATCTTTCTGGTTGCCTCAAGAGGAGGGGAAAGATTTTGTGAAGGGGGCAGAAGATTCTCTCTGCTTCCACATTGGGCAAAAATTATATGATAATATAAATGTCATTGACATGAAAGAAGAAACAACTTAAACTAGAATTTCAGAATGTACAATATTTTATTAATTCAAAAATGAAAATCAGGAGTATATGGATGTTAGATTACCCAAGATATTTTCAATAAAAGAATTATGGTAGACTACAAGATTATACAGCTTACCCATGGGCAATATGCTTTAGATGATGAAAGTGAAAGACAAAAGTGAAAAGTTGGTTTAAAGCTCGACATTCAGAACACTAAGGTCATGACATCTGGTCTCATCACTTCATGGCAAATAGATAGGGAAACATTGGAAACAGTGACAGACTTTATTTGCAGGGGGGGCTCAAAAATCACTGCAGATTGTGACTGCAGCCATGAAATTAAAAGACACTTACTCATTGGAAGAAAAGTTATGACCAACCTAGACAGCATATTAAAAAAGCAGAAATATTACTTTGCCAATAAAGGTCCATCTAGTAAAGGCTATGGTTTTTCCAGTAGTCATGTATGGATGTGAGAGTTGGACTGTGAAGAAAGAAAGACAGAAAGTGAAAGTGAAGTCGCTCAGTCGTGTCCGACCCTTTGCGACCCCATGGACTGTAGCCCACCAGGCTCCTCTGTCCATGGGATTCTGCAGGCAAGAATACTGGAGTGGGTCGCCTGAGCACCAAAAAATTGATGCTTTTTAACTGTGGTGTTGGAGAAGACTCTTGAGAGTTCCTTGGACTTCAAGAAGATCCAACCAGCCCATCCTAAAGGAAATCAGTCCTGGGTGTTCATTGGAAGGACTGATGTTGAAGCTCAAACTCCAATACTTTGGCTACTTGATGTGATGAGCTTACTCGTTGGAAAATACCCTGATGCTGGGAAAGATTGAAGGTGGGAAGAGAAGGGGACGGCAGAGGATGAGATGGTTGGATGGCATCATTGACTCAATAGACATGAATTTGAGTAAACTCCAGGAGTTGGTGATGGACAGGGAGGCCTGGCATGCTGCAGTCCATGTGGTCACAAAGAGTCGAACAGGACTGACCGACTGAACTGAACTGAACTGAATATGCTTTAGAAATAATGATTTTTAAAAATGAGGTGTTTTATTTTTTCTTGGAGAAGATAATTTACCTTCTCTAAAATTGCTGCACTTATTTTTTTCTCACTTTGTCATAAAATATCGTGGTTCATTCACAATTACCATTTAGGCCTACTGTTGATTTTGGAATGAGCCTTGCCCTCCATAGTTCATTTTCTCTACCTAGCACTAAAGTGGTGGGAGTAAGTTAGGTCTGGGGAATAGTTTAAATGCAGGATCCATAAAATGTATAAAGCTTACTTAGGCTGTTTGTGTGTGCATGTTTTCATAAAATAAAAACGAGCTTTCTTCACTATATTATGTATGCATGTGTATATATATGTGTGTGTGTCTGTGTGTTGCATGTTGATTCAGTTGATTCTAGGTCCTAGCCTGTTTTGAAATAAGACATCTTTGAAATGCAGGCTTGGAAGTCATGGAATAGAGATAAGCTCTTCCTGTTTTGCTATACATTAATTTCAAACCCAAAGAAGCAATGAGATATATTAAGTTATTTTTGTTAGTTTAAGCCAGTAAGTTTTCAAGTTGTTTATTGTACAACATTAGATACTGAACATAGATTTTGGTACTGAGCAGTCCTTTAAAAAAAAATCTAAAACTCTGTCAAGGTCTTTAGGACAAGAAGACACAGCAAATTTTTAAGGACCATGAAGAGGCTACTAGTAAAAAATATTGGCTCCCTAGTAGGTTGTGGTTGATGACTTAAAGAAAAGTTAGTAGTTATTGTTGAAAAGTAGAGAAAGGGGAAAGCTTAACAACAGTTTATGTCTATAGTGATATGAAAATAAGAAAATTCACCTAATGAAATGGATAATACCACTAAGGAGATTTCCAAGTATAACACTGAAAGTACTCCTGGTTTCTTCTTGCTGTTTTATTAAAATGTGGGGGAAAATTGTTTATCTAAATTAAAAAATTTGAATGCAAAGGAGATAGGGTGTGCTGGGTTTGAAAATAAAATTATTTCTCAGAAATAAAAGTCATGCAGACTGGAAAGGAATAAGTAAAACTACCTCTATTTGCAGGTTATATAATCTTTTTTTTTTTTTATTCCTGATTTTTATTGGAGTATAATTGCTTTTCAATACTGTGTTAGTTTCAGTTGTACAAAGAAGTGAAGAAGATCCTAAAGAATTTACTAAAAACTCTTAAAGAGTTTGTTATTTATTATTTATTCACCAATGATTCTAATAAGTGAATTTATTCAGATTGCAGATAAAAAGTCACTATAGAAGATCAACTGTATATCTACATTGTTGTTGTTGTTCAGTCACCCAGTCATCTCTGACTGTTTGCAATCCCATGGACTACAGAGCAGCAGGCCTCCCTGTCCCTCATCATCTCCTGAAGTCTGCCCAAGTTGATGCCCATTGCATCGGTGATGGCATCTGTCCATTTTATTCTCTGATGACCTCTTTTCCTTCTGCTGTCAATCTTTCCCAGAATCAGGAGTTTTCCAGTGATCAGCTATTTGCATCAGAGGACGAAAATACTGGAGTTTCAGCATCAGTCTTTCCAATGAGTATTCAGGGTTGATCTCCTTGTTTGATCTCCTTGCTGTCCAGGGAACTCTCAGGAGTCTTCTCTAGCACCAAAATTTGAAGTCATCAATTCTTTGGTGCTCCACCTTCTTTATGATCCAACTCTTACAACCTTATGTGACCACTGGGAAGGTCATAGCCTTGACTATATGGACCTTTGTTGGCAGACTAATATCTCTGCTTTTCAACACACTGTCTAGGTTTGTCATAGCTTTCCTGCCAAGAAGTAAACATCTGATTTCATAGCTGCAGTCACCATCCACAGTGATTTCAGAGCCCGAGAAGAAGAAATCTGTTGCTACTTCCACATTTTCCCCTTCTATTTGTCATGAAGCAATGGGGCCAGAGGAGAAGGCAATGGCACCCCATTCCAGTACTCTTGCCTGGAAAATCCCATGGACAGAGGAGCCTGGAAGGCTGCAATCCATGGGGTTGCTGAGGGTCGGACACGACTGAGCAACTTCACTTTCACACTTCACTTTCTTGCGTTGGAGAAGGAAATGGCAAGCCGCTCCAGTGCTCTTGCCTGGAGAATCCCAGGGACGGTGGGCTGCTGTCTATGGGGTCGCACAGAGTCAGACATGACTGAAGTGACTTAGCAGCAATGGGGTCAGATGCCATGATCTTAGTTTTTTAAATATTAATTTTAAGCCAACTCTTTCAGTCTCCCCCATCACCCTCATGAAGTGGCTCTTTAGTTCCTCTTCATACTAGTAATGAATAATCCACACATAAAATTAAGAAAAATTCATTTTTAATAGCATCAAAAAGGATAAAATACTTGCACAATATTTTCAAAAAGAAGTTGAAGACATATATTCTGAAACATACAAAATATTGCTAAAATAATTTAAAGAAAATCTAAATAAACAGACATTTGTAGAGGCTTCTGGTTCAAGATGGCAGAGTCAAAGGACGTGCATTCCTCTCCTATGAGAGCACCAAAAACACAACTAGCTATTTAACAGCCATCAATAGGAGGATAGTGGAACCTACCAAAAAAAAAAAGATACTCTGCAACCAAAGACAAAGAAGAAGCTGCAGTGAGGTGGTGAAAGTGAAGGTTGCTCAGTCGTGTCTGAGTTTTCACCACCCCATAGACTACAGTCTATGGAATTCTCCAGACCAGAATACTGGAGTGGGTAGCCTTTCTGTTCTCCAGGGGATCTTCCCAACCCTGGGATTGAACCCAGGTCTCCTGCATTGCAGATGGATTCTTTACCAGCTGAGCCACAAGGGAAGCTTAAGAATATTGGAGTGGTTAGCCTATCCTTTTTCCAGCAGATTTTCCTGACCTAGGAATCAAACCAAAGTCCCCTGCATTGCAAGCAGATTCTGTACCAAATGAGCTATCAGGGAAGCCCGAAGGAGGGACACAATCATGAAAAAATCCAATCCCATACCTGCCTGGTGGGTGAACCACAAACTGGAGAACAGTAATACCAAAGAAGTTCTCCCACTTTTGTAAAGGTTCTGCAACCCATCTCAGGCTTCCCAGCCTGGGGATCTGACAAAGGGACTAGGGATCCCCAGGGAATCTGACTTTGAAGGCCAGTGGGATTTGATTATAAGACTTTCACAGGACTGGGGGAAACAGAGACTCCAGTCTTGCAGGGCACAGACAAAACTTTGTGTGCATCAAAACTTAGAAGACAGGAACAGTGAGCCCACAGGAGACTGAACCAAAATTACCTGCTAGTGTTGAAGGGTATCCTATGGAGGGATGGGTCAGCAGGGACTCACCACAGAGATGGGTGCACTGGCAGCAGTAGTCCTGGAAGGTCCTTCTTGGCATAGCCCTCTTAGAGGCCACCATTAGCCTTACCAATCAAGTCCAAGAAGAACAGAGTCCCAGGCAGGATAAACCCAAGGAGTAACATACCAAAACACATAGTAATCAAACTGACAAAAATTAAAGACAAAGATAAAATACTAAAAGCAACAAGGGAAAAATGACAACATACAAGAGAATTCCCATCAGGTTATCAGGCTGATTTCTCAACAGAAACTCTACAAGTCAGAAGAGAATGGCATGATATATTTAAAGTGATGAAAGGAAATAACTTAAAACCAAGAATACTCTACCTAGCAAGACTCTCCTCCAGATTTGATGGAGAAATCAAAAGCTTTCCAGACAAGCAAAATTTAAGAGAATTCAGCACCACCAAATCATCTTTACAGCAAATGCTAAAGGAACTTCTCTAGGCAGAAAATGAGAGAAGAAAAAGACCTACCTACACAATAAACCCAAAACAGTGAAGAAAATGAGGCTCCTCCATCCCTGGGATTCTCCAGGCAGGAATTCTGGAGTGGGTCACCATTTCCTTCTCGAGGAGATCGTCCCAACCCAGGGATCAAACCTGGGTCTTCCATATTGCATGCAGATACTTTAACATCTGAGCCACCAGGGAAGCTCAATAAGATCATACATATCAATAATTACCTTAAGTGTAAATAGATTAAATGCCCCAACCAAAAGACATAGACTCGTTGAGCAGATGAGAACATATGCGTGTATGCATTTGCACTTACCACATCACTTTGCTTGACCTTCCTAATTGTGTGTAATTATTTCATATTGTTAGGTTAATCAGGTTCCCATTCCTGCTTGTAATTGTATTTTTTTAGTTTGGCTACTAATTATGAAAACTGATTACACATCTTTCACTATTGTAATTATGTAACTATTGCTCACTTAATTCCTTTGTATCATGATTGGTCAACAGAAAAATAATAGAATTTTATATCACCAAAAGTACCATTTAATATAAAAACCTGTAGTCACTTTTTAAAAGCCAGATGCATATCAGAATTATCTTGGAATTTTTTGAAAAATGAAAATGCCCAGGTATTGCTTTTTTTCACCACAGCTTCAGATATGTTTCTAATAAGCAGCAATATTTAAAAACAACTGAAGTATATGAGGATCTTTTACTTTTATTTAGTGTGTTTCACTTTTTCTATTTCATATTCAGTGCTCCCATTTCATTTATTTTATGTTTTCCAATTTCTTCATCTCTCTCTCTCTTTTTTTTTTTTTTT
>SJYT01061907.1:0-38303 GCA_006410635.1 Cephalophus harveyi
ATGCAGGATACAGGATGCTTGGGGCTAGTCCACTGGGATGACCCAAAGGGATGGTACAGGGAGGAAGATGGGAGGGGTGTTCAGGAAGGGGAACACGTGTATACCTGTGGCAGATTCATGTTGATGTATGGCAAAACCAATACAATTTTGTAATTAGCCTCCAATTAAAATAAACAAATTCAAATTAAAAAAAGAAATTTTACTGCTACAGTATTTGTGATACAGTGGACTATTCATTGCATTATATAAATCTAAAGTAAATAAGTATATAGCCACAATTTTTTTCAACCAAATAGTCAATAAACACAAAACTTTTACAGTGTGTCCATGAAAACCACCTTGTTTATAACCCCTTTGGAAACAATGGAATAAATAAAGAATTAAGAGGCAAATATTTGGCTTCTGGACTGAGTTTACACATTATAAACTTCAGATTACCTGACTTTTAAAATTTTTTAACTTACTTTATTTTGTTAATAGTGTGGACAATTTGGATTTTATGTTCTCTAGATCATTTAAAGCATGAAAATTGTATGTCCCCAAGTTTATGTGTCAATGTAACCCCCCTAAATTAGCTATAAGTCTGTTATTAAATGATATTGTTCACCATAGCTTTTGGTACTGTGTTATGCCTTCAGAAAAAAATATGTTTCCAACTGCCATAAAGGGTGGAGAAGGCGATGGCACCCCACTTCAGTACTCTTGCCTATAAAATCCCATGGACAGAGGAGCCTGGTAGGCTGCAGGGGGTCACTAGGAGTCGGACATGACTGAGTGACTTCCCTTTCACTTTTCACTCTCATGCATTGGAGAAGGAAATGGCAACCCACTTCAATGTTCTTGCCTGGAGAATCCCGAACGGTTTCTGGTATATGTTTGTATAGGGCCCTACCCTATTGGGTATTCTAGTTTTCAGTTACAAATCTTTCTAAATTTGTTTATTTTGCTAGCAGCTGTTTGCCCATTTTGAAACACTTTGTATGTCTTCTTCCTTATTCCATCTCTGTATTGAGATTAATAACAGCTGACTGTTGTCCTCCTCTTTAATATTTCACATGATTGAGCCAGTTAATATCACCCATTTTCCTATTCTTCTGGCGGCTAAACAATCTCAACTGATTGAGATGTTATGGGCCATTCTATTTGACTAATTTGTCCATTTAAATTTGCTCTTTTCCTCAGGAAAAATGTATGAATTAATATTCTAATGAGGATTGCTTAGTGTAAATTGTTGAATGGGATTAGATCCAGGATGAAACAAACCACTTGAAGTATTTTTGTTTGTTTTTTAGCTCCTTGTTGGCTATCTGTTTTAAATACAGCAGTGTATACATCATCCCCAAACTCTTAACCTAACCCCCCACCTTCCCTCCTGGTAGCCATAAGTTTGCACTCTAAGTCTGTGAATCTGTTTCTGTTTTGTAAATGAGTTTATTTGTGTCATTCTTTTTTTAGATTTCACATGTAAGTGATATCATGATACTCTCTTTCTCTAAGTATTGAAAATAGAGGGGATTCAAAGGGAATAAATAATTCATTTAATAGATGATGGAACAGCTTAAGCAACAGACATAATGATATAACTGGAGCCCAGAGACATGCCCACCAGGCAAAAGCTGTCATCACATAGATTTGTTTAGCAATCCCCTAGTTATTAAGAAAACAGGCAGCAATGACAAGAATCTGCTAGACAGAAAGGAGAGAGAAATGACCTCTGATCCTTTATCCTCTGATACCCTGCTGCATTATACATTGGACAAGCCCAGGCAAAAATCAGTTGTCATGGGCCACAGGCAATGGGCTACATTGCCTGTGAAGGTCATTTCCTTGATAATGTTAAACAAAAGCAGGTAATAGGGCATAATAAAGTGCTTGAGGGAAAAGTGTCACACCTGTTAATTGGAGTACACATATTTCAGCATGTACATTACCACACTGCTATAAACATTAGTGGATGTTTATGGCAATAATTATTGGATATGAAGAAAACTAAAACCAGAACTCATATCAGAATTTTTAAAAGCACATTTTTAAAATTTTAATATTTAACAATTGCATGTGAATACAGAGTTAGCCAATAGCAATATTCAAATAATATGAAGTATTGGGGGGATATAGGAAAATCTGAGTTAAATCTTCACTTGTAATTGTAGAGCATCAGTAGATACTGCAAAAATCTGTCAAATCAATAGCTGATAGCAGTGGTAAATGATGAAAGGCAAAATCAGGAAAGCAATTAATACTGATTCTGTGAAAGGCTGAGCTAAAATTGATTTTTATTCAGGAAAACTGGTATAAAATTTATGGTTAAAACATGCATAATATTATATCATGGAAATATAAAATTTGAGCTTGGAAAACTTTCATGGCTACAAACATCAATAGAGGACTCCAAAGAATTTCGAGGTGTAGGATTTGAACAGCTTCAATCTTTCACTACCCTCTCAACATATTTTTAAGTTACTATTTAATTTTCCTATGGATGTACTTTAACTTTGCTTATTTCTGAGACTTCTGTTTAAAATTAAGCTTTGGAATGCATTTGATTTATCAATGAATTAAAGTAACTTGACATGTGTACATCATTGAGTCTTTCTCTCAAAGAATAGAGCTGGAAGTCCACAGAGCTTAAGACACTGAGAGTCACAGAGCAAAGTATTTGAGAGGAGAGAGCTTCAAAGCAAGAAAACCAGAGATCTTCAGGGGGTTCGCCAGTAGTGGAAACTGTCTAAGGTTAAAGTATTAGTCTGCTAGGGTTGCCGTACAAAATGATACAGAATGGATGGCTGAGAAAAGAAAATTCATTTTATCACAGTTAGAGAAGATAGAGACATCACTTTGCCAACAAAGACCTGTATAATCAAAGTTACAGTTTTTCCAGGAGTCAAGTATGGATGTGAGAGTTGGACTAATAAATAAGGCTAAGCACCAAAGAATTGATGCTTTTGAACTGTGGTGCTAGAGAAGACTCTTGAGAGTCCCTTGACTACCAAGGAGATCAAACCAGTCTATCCTAAAGGAAATCAACCCTGTATATGCATGGAAGGACTGATGCTGAAGCTGAAGCTCCAATACTTTGGCCATCTGATGGAAAGAGCTGACTCATTGGAAAGGACTTTGAGGCCAGGAAAGATTGAGGGCAGGAGGAAAAGGGGGCTACAGAGGATGAGCTGCTTAGACGGCATCATCAACTCAACAGACATGAGTTTGAGCAAACTATGGGAGATGGTGAATGACAGGGAAGCCTGGCATGCTGCAGTCCATAGGGTCACAAAGAATAGGACAACACTTGTCAGGAAGCATTTAACAGGAGGCTTCCTATGTGTTGTTTTGGATCTGTCAGGAATTCTCTGTTCCTTATTAATTCCTGAATATTCAGGAATTAAGAGGAGAGGCAAGACTCTCTCAGGGGCTGAGGAATCCAGGCATTTCCTTCATTATTCTATACGGTGACAAATACCCTCTTCCTTTTTATGAACCACATCCAGTCCCATCACTTCATGGGAAATAGATGGGGAAACAGTGGAAACAGTGTCAGACTTTATTTTTGGGGCTCCAAAATCACTGCAGAAGGTGATTACAGCCATGAAATTAAAAGACGCTTACTCCTTGGAAGGAAAGTTATGACCAACCTAGATAGCATTTTCAAAAGCAGAGACATTACTTTGCCGACTAAGGTCCATCTAGTCAAGGCTATGGTTTTTCCTGTGGTCATGTATGGATGTGAGAGTTGGACTGTGAAGAAGGCTGAGCGCCGAAGAATTGATGCTTTTGAACTGTGGTGTTGGAGAAGACTCTTGAGAGTCCCTTGGACTGCAAGGAGATCCAACCAGTCCATTCTGAAGGAGATCAGCCCTGGGAGATTCATGGGGTTGCAAAGAGTCGGACACAGCTGAGCGACTGAACTGAATTGTAGTAAAAGTGATTATTTACAACCCTCTCTCTTTTGTATGATGACCTCATGTTTCCTTGATAACTTGTAAGTTTTGATTTTATCTCTGCTGAAAATAGCTGCCTTGTAAGACAGTATAAATACTCACACAATGTTGATTAAGACACCTCTGCTCCGTCAGAGCTTTGGTCCCCATGTCTTGCTTTTTCTCTCTCTCTCTGTCTCTTTTTCAGGCTGATCCCCTGGAGCTCAGAGGTCCTCTGGGTTCACTTTCCTGCCTGGGCTATTAAGACCCTCTCGAGAAGGTGCTCTGTGCCTTCATCCCATCGAGAGGGTTCCTGAGGCCTTCATGAAAAGAGCAAGCCCCGTGCTAGGGGCTTTATTGGCTTTCTGTGTAAACCAAGGAATATCAGCCTCTTTCTCCCTCCTTTGCTTCCTTATCAGTCGACTCCAGACCACCAGTTTCTGGTCCATTAAAGGACCTCAACAAACACTGAGTGACTGAAAAACAACAGAAATTAGAAGTCCAATATCAAAATGTCAGTAGCTTTGGTTTCCCTACAGACCTCTCTGCTTGGTTTGAAGATGCTCTCTTCTCACTTTACCCACATGTAGCCTTTTCTCTGCTCACGTGTGTCCGTGGTGTTTCCTCCTCTTCTATAAGGTGAAAATCATATTGAATCAGAGCCCCACCCTTTCAGTTCAGTTCAGTTCAGTTCAGTGGCCTAGTAATGTCCAAATCTTTGCAACAACATGGACTGCAGCACACCAGGCCTCCCTGTCCATCACCAACTCACTGAGTTTATTCAAACTCATGTCCATTGAGCCAGTGATGCCATCCAACCATCTCATCCTCTGTCATCCCCTTTTCTTCCCACCTTCAATTTTTCCCAGCATCAGGGTCTTTTCAAATGAGTCAGTTCTTCACATCAGGTGGTCAAAGTGTCGGAGTTTCAGCTTCAGCATCAGTCCTTCCAATGAATATTCTGGACTGATTTCCTTTAGGACTAACTGGATGGAACTCCTTGCAGTCTAAGGGACTCTCAAGAGTCTTCTCAACACCACAGTTCAAAAGTATCAATTCGTTGGGGCTCAGCATTCTTCACAGTCCAACTCTCACATCCATACATGACTACTGGAAAAACAATAGCTTTGACTAGATGTACCTTTGTTGGCAAAGTAAAGTCTCTGCTGTATAATTTGTTGTCTGGGTTGGTCATAACTTTGCTTCCAAGGAGAAAGTGTCTTTTTTTATTTTATTTTATTTTTGCTTTATTTTACTTTACAATACTGTATTGGTTTTGGCATACATTGACATGAATCAGCCACGGGTGTATACGAGCTCCCAATCCTGAACCCCCCTCCCACCTCCCACCCCATATCATCTGTCTGGATCATCCCAGCTGAGCGCTGAAGAATTGATGCTTTTGAACTGTGGTGTTGGAGAAGACTCTTGAGAGTCCCTTGGACTGCAAGGAGATCCAACCAGTCCATTCTGAAGGAGATCAGGCCTGGGATTTCTTTGGAGGAATGATGCTAAAGCTGAAGCTCCAGTACTTTGGCCACCTCATGTGAAGAGTTGACTCATTGGAAAAGACTCTGATGCTGGGAGGGATTGGGGGCAGGAGGAGAAGGGGACGACCGAGGATGAGATGGCTGGATGGCATCACGGACTCGATGGACGTGAGTCTGGGTGAACTCTGGGAGATGGTGATGAACAGGGAGGCCTGGTGTGCTGCGATTCATGGGGTCGCAAAGAGTCGGACACGACTGAGCGACTGAACTGAACTGAACTGAACATTATAATTATTTGCTAGCTCTGTTGTTATAGCTTGATTCTCTACAACTGTAGTCATATTCAAAGAATGATTCTTGGTCATTATCCTGAGAACTTGTAAGAATAAAGACTCTCAAGACCTACCACTGACATACAGTACTAGAATCTGCATTTTAATAAGATCTCTAGGTTTTTCATCGGAGAAGGCAATAGCAAGCCACTCCAGTACTCTTGCCTAGAAAATCCCATGGATGGAGGAGCCTGGTAGGCTGCAGTCCCTGGGGTCGCTAGAAGTCGGATGCGACTGAGCGACTTCACTTTCACTTTTTGCTTTCACACAATGGAGAAGGAAATGGCAACCCACTCCAGTGTTCTTGCCTGGAGAATCCCAGGGACGGGGGAGCCTGTTGGGCTCCTGTCTATGGGGTCGCACAGAGTCGGAAACGACTGAAGCGACTTAGCAGCAGCAGCAGCAGGTTTTTCATATGAGAAAACACTGCTTCTTGTATGTACTATCCTTTTATTAACATGGTCAAGCTTCGTTTTCTTAAGCTCTTACCTTATGAATGTATTTATGAGTTTTATGTTGATTCCTATGGGATTTTTGTTTTATTATTATTTTTTACTTTACAATACTGTATTGGTTTTGCCATACATCAGCATGTATCTGCCACAGGTGTACATGTGTTCCTAATTCTAACCCCCCTCCCACCATACAGATTTCTCAGGAGGTAGGTCAGGTGGTCTGCTTTCCATCTCTTGAAGAATTTTCCACAGTTTGCTGTGATCCACACAGTCAAAGGCTTTGACATAGTCAGTAAAGAAGAAATAAATATTTTTCTTGAGTTCTTTTCCTTTTTTGATGATCCAATGGATTTGGCAATGTGATCACTAGTTTTTCTGCCTTTTCTAAATCCAGCATGAAAGTCTGGAAGTTCTCAGTTCCCATACTGCTGAAGCCTGGCTTGGAGAATTTTGCACTGGGTGAGTGATCACACCATCATGATTATCTGGGTTGTGAAGATCTTTTTTGGATAGTTCTGTGTCTTCTTGCCACCTCTTCTTAATATCTTCTGCTTCTGTTAGGTCCATACCATTTCTATCCTTTATTGTGCCCATCTTTGTAGGAAAAATTCCTTGGTATCTCTAATTACCTTGAAAAGTTGTCTAGCCTTTCCCATTCTATTGTTTTCTTCTATTTCTTTGCATTGATCACTGAGGAAGAGTTTCTTATCTCTCCTTGCTATTCTTTGGAACTCTGCATTCAAATGAGTATATCTTTCCTGTTCTCCTTTGCCTTTCACTTCTCTTCTTTTCATAGCTATTTGTAAGGCCTCCTCAGTTCAGTTCAGTTCAGTTCAGTTCAGTCGCTCAGTCATGTCCGACTCTTTGCAACCCCATGAATCGCAGCATGCCAGGCCTCCCTGTTCATCACCATAAGGCCTCCTCAGACAACCATTTTGCCTTTTGGCATTTCTTTTTCTTGGATATGGTCTTGATCACTGCCTCTTGTGCAATGTCATGAGCCTCTGTCCATAGTTCTTCAGGTACTCTATCAGATCTAATCCCTTGAATTTATTTGTTACTTCTACTGTATAATCATCAGGGATTTGATTTAGGTCATACCTGAATGGTCTAGTGGTTTTCCCTGTTTTCTGCAATTTCAGTCTGAATTTGGCAATAAGGAGTTCATGATCTGAGTCATGGGCTTCACAGTCAGCTCTCAGCCTTGTTTTTGCTGACCCTTTAGAGCTTCTCCATCTTTGGCTGCAAAGAATATAATCAATCTGATTTTGGTATTGACTATCTGGTGCTGTCCATGTGTAGAGTCTTCTCTTGTGTTGTTGGAAAAGGGTGTTTGTTATGACCATCGTGTTCTCTTGGCAAAACCCTATTAGCCTTTGCCCTGCTTCATCTTGTACTCCAAGGTCAAGTTTTCCTGTTATTCTAGGTATTTCATGACTTCCTAATTTTGCATTCCAGTCCCCTATAATGAAAAAGAACATCTTTTTTTTTTTGATGTTAGTTCTAGAAGGTCTTGTAGGTCTTCAGAGAGCCATTTAACTTCATCTTCTTCAGCATTACTTTTCGGGGCATAGACTTGGATTACTGTGATTTTGAATGGTTTGCCTTGGAAACGAACAGAGATCATTCTGTCATTTTTGAGATTATCAGCACCCTGATAAAGTGAAATAATATCTTAGTACTATTATAAAAACAGTTTTGACCTTATAAATTTTGAGTCAATATTTCCCTTAGGTGAAAACAGTTACCTGTAGCACAGTGCTTTGATCAGATTCATTTTAGTTTCTTTATAATCCCCCCAATACTGATGAAAGTATTTGAGTTTTACAATTCCAATTTCATTTTATTCCCATAGAACAATTCTTTTAACATTTAATCTATTTATCCATCTAAACAACTTCATATGAATGATGCTAGTATGTTAATGATTCTCTCATATGAGAAATGAAAAATTATGCATTTGTGTGAGTAACATGTGAAATGACTCTTTTCCTTCTGTGTGCATTAAGGAAGGAGTGTATATATATATATATATAATTTTAATAGAATGTATCATTGCATAGTTTAGTGGAAAAGACCCTTGCAGAAAAAAACAATAGCAATTAGATCATAATACATAACAGCTACTGTGGGTAGAAGTGTTCTGAGAACTTGCTAGCCCAGCATGATTGTTTCAGTCCCTGGTGGACGGAAGAGTATCACAGCTCAATTCAAAGCCGGCTGTGTCAAGCCCTTCAGACTCACTTCTCATTCAATGACTAAAATTATCTAAACTGGTCTATTCCCACTTGCCACAGTTGATGGGCAGAAAGTGTTCGTTGGCTCTGCCTTTTCCCTTTTAATAGCTGCATTCATCAACGTTTTATTGCATCTACTGTTTACTGGGCACTTTGCTAGGCACTGGGGATAAAGAAATCATATACGACTTGGTCCCTGACTGCAAAGTGCTTGTAACCTAATTTACAGTCTAAATATGACTTCTCAGCCCCATAACTCTATGGTTCCTCTCAATATAAAAAGGGATTGGCTACTATCATCGAATTCATGCTATCGTCTAAGACTGATAAACTCATGTTTATCCTGGACTCTGGATGATTTAATCATCATATATTCTACTCTTTCTGTGTACCAGGTGTGAGGCTAAGTACTTTACAAAAATAAAGAATATTTCATTTTGTACACATAAGTAACTTCTGAGAGACATTTGAATCTCTCACTTTGATACTGGTGAAAACCAAAGCTTAGAGAAGAAAAGTCGTTTTCCTAAAGCTCTCAATACACGTGCCTCAGATCAGCCCAGGTCACTTTCTGCACAGTTCCTGTTTGTTCTCATTCTATTATCTGCCTTGCTGCATAGCAACTCAGGGACAAATCCACTTATGCTGATGAGAGTTAATCCATCTCTAAAATATTCTAAAAATATTGGATTTTAATCCTTAATACACACCAGGAATGGGGACGAGGCATAGTTGTCAGAATCAGGTTTACCATTGTGATTGTTGCCAGGTTTATATCAGAGTTATTTAGAGTCTTTCTGGAACAGTGTGGAGTATAACTGACCTTATAATGCTTGTTTTTTTACAATCATCTTTATCATCAGATTTCATTCAATCCCTACCTATATATAATATATTTGCAAATGAACTGAAACTAAAGATAACACTGAAACATGGAAAATCAAAATATGGTTCTGGCTTGAACCTGTTCTTAATTGGATCAAGAAACATACAATTAGCATGGGATTTGCTGGGGTTTTGTTTTGTTTTGTTTTGTTTTCATCTTTTTTTGGGTGGTTGTTTATTTGCTGCTATTTGACCAAAGGCCACCTCAGAAGCTAAGCTTTCATGAAATTTTTTCATTTCAAAATCTTACAAAATTTGAGTTGTGGGAGCTCTGTGACTAATTCAAGCTTGATCTTCACCCTCTTGATCAATTTCAGCTAGTTTCCTTCCCACGGCTTTAACAGAATAGATCTTGACATTTTTTCTTCTTCTTTATCAGTTCAGTTCAGTCGCTCAGTCATGTCTGACTCTGTGACCCCATGGACTGCAGCATGCCAGGCCTCCCTGTCCATTACCAACTCCTGGAGTTTACTCCAACTCATATCCATTGAATCAGTAACGCCATCCAACAATCTCATCATCTGTCGTCCCATTCTCCTCCTTCCTTCAATCAA
This sequence comes from Cephalophus harveyi, assembly GCA_006410635.1. NCBI lineage: Eukaryota > Metazoa > Chordata > Mammalia > Artiodactyla > Bovidae > Cephalophus > Cephalophus harveyi. Next base: position 9,871 of record SJYT01061907.1, read on the forward strand.
TCCCAGCATCAGGATCTTTGCAAATGAGCCAATTCTTCGCATGAGGTGGCCAAAGTATTAGAGTTTCAGATTCAACATCAGTCCTTCCAATGAATATTCAGGACTGATTAGGACCAACTGGTTGGATCTCCTTGCAGTCCAAGGGACTCTCAAGAGTCTTCTGCAACACCACAGTTCCATGATAGTTCCATGATCTTAGTTTTCTGAATGTTGAGCTTTAAGCCAACTTTTTCACTCTCCTCTTTCACTTTCATCAAGAGGCTTTTTAGTTCTTCTTCACTCTCTGTCATAAGGGTGGTGTCATCTGCATATCTGAGGTTATTGATATATCTCCTGGCAATCTTTATTCCCTCTTGTACTTCATCTGGCCCAGCATTTCTCATATATAGTCTGCATATAAGTTAAATAAGCAGGGTTACAATACAGTACAGGCTTGACATACTCCTTTCCCAACTTGGAACCAGTCTGCTATTTCAAGTCCAGTTCTAACCATTGCTTCCTGACCTGCATACAGATTTCTCAGAAGGCAGGTAAGGTGGTCTGGTATTCTCATCTCTTGAAGAATTATACATAGTTTGCTGTGATCCACACAATCAAAGGCTTTGGCTAGTTAATAAAGCAGAAATAGATATTTTTCTGGAACTTTCTTCCTTTTTTGATGATCCAGTAGATGTTGGCATTTTGACCTCTGGTTCGTCTGGCTTTTCTAAATTCAGCCTGAACATCTGGAAGTTTATGGCTCACATACTGCTGAAGCCTGGCTTGGAGAATTTTGAGCATTACTTTGTTAGTGTGGGAGATGCATGCAATTGTGCAGTAGTTTGAACATTCTTTGGTATTGCCTTTCTTTGGGATTGGAATGAATACTAACCTTTTCCAGTCCTGCAGCCACTGCTGAGTTTTCCAAATTTGCTGGCATATTGACTGCAGCACTTTCACAGCATCATCTTTTAGGATTTGTAATAGCTCCACTGGAATTTCATCACCTCCACTAGCTTTGTTCTTAGTGATGCTTCCTAAGGCCCACTTGACTTCACATTCCAGGATGTGTGGCTCTAGGTGAGTGATCACACCATCATGATTATCTGGGTCATGAAGATTTTGGGGATAGCTCTTCTGTGTATTCTGGCCACCTCTTCTTAATATCCTCCGCTTCTGTTAGGTCTATACAATTTCTGCCTTTTATTGTTCCCATCTTTGCATGATAATTTTTCTTGGTATCTCTAATTTTTTGAGGAGATTTCTAGTGTTTCCCATTCTATTGTTTTCCTCTTTTTCTTTGCACTGACAACTGAGGAAGTCTTTCTTATCTCTCCTTTCTATTCTTTATAATTCTGCATTCAAATGGGTATATGTCTCTGTTTCTACCTTACCTTTCACTTCATAGTTATTTGTAAGGCCTGCTCAGACAATCATTTTGCCTTTTTGCATTTCTTTTTCTTGGAGATAGTCTTGATCCCTGCCTCCTGTATAATGTCACGAACCTCTGTCCATGGTTCTTCAGGAACTGTCTCTATCAGATCTAATCCTGGGAATCTATTTCTCACTTCCACTGTATAATTGTATTTGATTTGATTTGATTTGGGATTTGATTTGATTTAGGTCATACCTGAATGACCTAAATCTGAACTCCAGAAAGATTTAAGGTATAGAGCCAAAGCAAAAATAACACCCAGTTATGAATGTGACTGGTGATAGAAGCAAGGTCTGATGCTGTAAAGAGCATTATTGCATAGGAACCTGGAATATTAGGTCCATGAATCAAAGAAAACTGGAAGTGGTCAAACAGGAGATGGCAAGACTGAACATTGACATGCTAGGAATCAGCGAACTAAGAGGGACTGCAATGGGTGAATTTAATTCAGATGACCATTATATCTACTACTGCGGGCAGGAGTCCCTTTGAAAAAATGGAGTAGTCATCATAGTCAATAAAAGAGTCCAAAATGTCGTACTTGGATGCAATCTCAAAAACGACAGAATGATCTCTGTTCGTTTCCAAGGCAAACCATTCAATATCATGGTAATCCAAGTCTATGCCCCGACCAGTAATGCTGAAGAAGCTGAAGTTGAATGGTTCTATAAAGACCTACAAGACCTTCTAGAACTAGCAACCCAGAAAGATTCGGGGGTCCTTTTCATTATAGGGGACTGGAATGCAAAAGTAGGAAATCAAGAAATACCTGGAGTAATAGGCAAATTTGGCCTTGGAATAGAGAAAGAAGCAGGGCAAAGTCTAATAGAGTTCTGCCAAGAGAATGCACTGGTCATAACAAACACCCTCTTCCAACAACACAAGAAAAGACTACACATGGACATCACCAGATGGTCAATATGGAAATCAGATTGATTACATTCTTTGCAGACAAAGATGGAGAAATTCTATACAGTCAGCAAAAACAAGACTAGGAGCTGAGTGTGGCTCAGATCATGAACTCCTTATTGCCAAATACAGACTTAAATTGAAGAAAGTAGAGATAATGACTAGACCATTCAGATATGACCTAAATCAAATCTCTTATGATTATACAGTGGAAGTGAGAAATAGATTTAAGGGACTAGGTATGATAGATTGCCTGATGAACTGTGGATGGAGGTTCGTGACATTGTAGAGGAGACAAGAACCAAGAACATCCTGAAGGAAAAAAAAAAAAGTAAAATGGCTGTCTGAGGAGGCCTTGCAAATAGCTGAGAAAAGAAAAGAAGTGAACAGTAAAGGAGAAAAGGAAAGATATACCCATTTGAATGCAGAGTTCCAAAGAATAGCAAGGAGGGATAAGAAAGCCTTCCTCAATAGAATGGGAAAGACTAGAGATGTCCTCAAGAACATTAGAGGTATCAAGCAAAATTATCAGGCAAAGATGGGCACAATAAAGGACAAAAATGGTATGGACCTAACAGAAGCAGAAGATATTAAGAAGAGGTGGCAAGAATATACAGAAGATCTGTACAAAAAAGATCTTCACAACCCAGACAATCACGATGGTGTGAACACTCACACTCACCTAGAGCCAGATATCCTGGAATGTGAAGTCAAGTGGGCCTTAGGAAGCATCACTAAGAACAAAGCTAGTGGAGGTGATGGAATTCCAGTGGAGCTATTACAAATCTTAAAAGATGATGCTGTGAAAGTACTGGACTTAATATGCCAGCAAATTTGGAAAACTCAGCAGTGACTGCAGGACTGGAAAAGGTCAGTTTTCATTCCAATCCCAAAGAAAGATAATGCTAAAGAATCTCAAACTACTGCACAATTGCTCTCATCTCACACGCTAGTAAAGTAATGCTCAAAATTCTCTAAGGCAGGCTCCAGCAATATGTGAACCATGAGCTTTCAAATGTTCAAGCCGGTTTTAGAAAAGGCAGAGGAACCAGAGATCAAATTGCCAACATCAGCTGGATCATCAAAAAAGCAAGAGAGTTTCAGAAAAACCTCTATTTCTGCTTTATTGACTATGCCAAAGCCTTTAACTATGTGGATCACAATAGATTGTGGACAATTCTTCAAGAGATGGGCATAGCAGACTACCTGACCTGCCTCTTGAGAAACCTGTATGCAGGTCAGGAAGCAACAATTATGACTGGTCGTGGAACAACAGACTGGTTCCATAAGGAAAAGGAGTATGTCAAAGCTGTATATTGTCACCCTGTTTATTTAGCTTATATGCAGAGTACATCATGAGAAACACTGGGCTGGAAGAAGCACAGGCTGGAATCAAGATTCACGGGAGAAACATCAATAACCTCAGATATGCAGATGACACCACCCTTATAGCAGAAATTGAAGAAGAACTAAAGAGCCTCTTGATGAAAGTGAAAGAGGAGAGTGAAAAAGTTGGCTTAAAACTCAGCATTTAGAAAACTAAGATCATGGCATCTGGTCCCATCACTTCATGGCAAATAGATGGGGAAACAGTGGAAATAGTGGCTGACTTTATTTTTTTAGGCTCCAAAATCACTGTAGATGATGATTGCAGCCATGAAATTAAAAGACGCTTACTCCTTGGAAGGATAGTGATGACCAACCTAGACAGCATATTAAAAAGCAGAGACATTACTTTGTCCACAAAGGTCCATCTAATCAAAGCTATGTTTTTTCCTGTAGGCATGTATGGATGTGAGAGTTGGAGTCTAATGAAAACTGAGCACCAAAGAATTGATGCTTTTGAACTGTGGTGTTGGAGAAGACTCTTGAGAGTCCCTTGGACTGCAAGGAGATCCAACCAGCCCATCCTAAAGGAAATTAGTCCTGAATAGTCATTGGAAGTACTTAAGCTGAAAATCTAATACCTTGGCCACCTGATGCCAAGAGCTGACTCATTTGGAAAGACCCTGATGCTGGGAAAGACTGAGGGCAGGAGGAGAAGGGGATGGCAGAGGATGAGATGCTTGGATGGCATCACCGACTTGATGGACATGGGTTTGGGTAGACTCTGTCAGTTGGTGATGGACAGGGAAGCCTGGAGTTCTGCAATTTATGGGGTTGCAAAGAGTAGGACACAACTGAATGAAAACTGAACTGAATTGATACCTGAATGTTGTAGTGGTTTTCCCTACTTTCTTCCATTTAAGTCTGAATTTGGCAATCAGGAATTCATGATCTGAGCCACACTCAGCTCCCAGTCTTGTTTTGGCTGACTGTATAGAGCTTGTCCATCTTTGGCTGCAAAGAATACAATCAATCTGATTTTGGTGTTGACCATCTGGTGATGTCCATGTGTAGTCTTCTCTTGTGTTGTTGGAAGAGGGTGTTTGCTATGACCAGTGTGTTCTCTTGGCAGAACTCTATTAGCCTTTGTTCTGCTTCATTCTGTACTCCAAGGCCAAATTTGCCTGTTATTCCACGTATTTCTTGACTTCCTACTAGAACTGATGCTAGTAGAATTCTTCTTTCTAGAACTGACCCTACTAGATTTCTTCCTTCTAGAACTAACACCCAAAAAAGATGTCTTTTTCATTATAGTAGACTGGATACAAAAGTAGGAAGTCAAGAAATACCAGGAATAACAGGCAAATTTGGTTTTGGAGTACAGAATGAAGCAGGGCAAAGGCTAATAGAGTTCTGCCAAGAGTATGCACTGGTCATTGTAAACACTCTGTTCCTTATTTATAAGATTCTCTCATTTGGGAGCAGACAAATATATGTTGTATAAACTGTTTAATGGCTACCTCAAGATAAAACTGACTTCTGATGTCTTTGGTTTATCATGACTCAGAATGAGTTCTTCCCTGTGCCTATTCTATTACCATACCCTCAAAAATTTCATTTGCTTTGAAGTCTAAAGCTTTTTTTTTTTCACATGTGTTTATTTGATCTATCCTAATACATGAATTCTTTTTGATATCTGCTATCTTATACTGCTTTATCCAGTCACTGACAATTCAATACATTCTTGAGAAGTACTATTCATGAGAATGATTTAAAAATAAACCCAAAATACTTACCTACTTTTATAAGTACTGAGTATTGTCTCAAATGTTCTACTATTTCTGCTTGCCAGTGCAGGAGACCCAAAAGACAGGGATCTGATCCCTAGGTCATGAAGATCCTCTAGAGGAAGGCATGGCAACCTATCAATATTCTTGACTGAGAAATTCCATGGACAGAGGAGCCTGGTGGGCTACAGTCCATGGGATTGCAGAGAGTCAGAGACAACAGCACACACACACCCAGGTTTTTATTATGTTCCAATTTTAATTAGCACATTCACAGTGTATTTACCTCACCTTATAGTTCACAAACTAAAACATACTCACATCTGTTATTTCAATTAATCTTACCTATATTTGTGGAAAGTAATACAGGCAGATATTTTATTTTTATGATATTATAATTTATGAAAACAAAATTTTAAAAGCTAATTAACTTGTCCAAAAATCACAGTGCTGTGAAACTGGCACTGACAATCAAATATTCCCACATCAAGCCTTTGTAGTTTGTCTTGACGTTTTTCACTTCTTAGGAATGTACCGTGATATTGTTTATCCATCTACAGAAATAGATGCAAAGGAAAAAAACATTTAAAATGGTCTTATCTCAAAAAATTCTTGTTAAACTAGTATCACTAAACTATACTTTACATATGTGCATTTCAATCAGTAAAAGTCACATCAATGAATGAAGATGTTAATTAAACTTTCATCATAGATCACAGATCACTGCTTCATTATAGGCCAACCACTCCAAAGTCCGCAAAATAATTCCCATTAAGTGTCACACCTCTTGGCAGTCTTTTCATCATTCAATTAGTACTATTTAGAGTAGATATAACCCAGTAGATCAGCTTTTGTAGTGAGCCACTGTACTCCTGTGATGGCAAGACTGATATGTGAGAAAACTGTTATACTGCAAAAACTGCCCTTGGATGAGTATGATCAAAAGGTACTGACAATATTTGATCTGAGGGCAACACAAATTGTTTACAAAACAAACGTTGCAGCATTTGACAAGTACATTTGCAGATTCTCACCTTCAGTTTTTTTGTGTGTGTGTGTGTGTTTATAGGCATAATATCTGAGATATCCTATATCCACAAATGATATTCTAAGGAAAGATTATCTGAATCCCTTTTTAAAAATGTCAGAAATGGTGGAAACCTGCAACTCTCATTTTTGAGTCAATTATCCTGTAGAATTGCAAGCCCTTGCTTTGTGAGGGCAGATGGCATTATATTAGAAAGATGTCAGCACTTGGAGGCAGAAAAAATATTCTGACCTTCTGTTACTGAGATCCATAAGTGATCTAGGTCCAGTTGATGAAATCAAAAAAGGGATCAACGATAGTTGCCATTCTCAAGGAACTTGGCTTAATTGATGGCTTAACACAAAATATAAATTTAGAATTATCTACATGTTTGAAAATATAAATTGCATATTATGGAATTACATATTACATACTTAGATTAGGGAGAGATTTACTACAGTATTACAGATCATGGAAGTTCTTCGAGAACAAGTTAATAATTTGGAAGGCTTCAGTATACATATGATTTTAACTTGTATGGAAAAAGAAAAGAATTCTGCATAAAGGGAACTTATTAAGTAAAGGAATAGATGCAAGAAATTATGGGGCATAGCTTGCAGAAAGTATATGTATTAAATAGGAGGAGCCTTAGAAATAAAATAGGGGCATTTATTTTAGACAATAAATTCAACAGAAAATCATGAATGCAAAACTGGAGAAGTGTATTTTACTGTAAAAATAAGGAGTCATTGAAGGTTCTGACCAGGAATGGGATTAATCTTAGGGAAGTCTCGACTGGTATTGACATATACATTTGTTTACACAAGTCAGAGACTAAACATAAGGAAATTAGCTTTGAGCCACTACAACTTCATAATACAGATTAGAATTAAAGTATGGAAGAAGTACCACGGAGGATTTGTCTCCAATTTTTTTAAAAACTTTGATTCATCAAGTATCTGGTGAATTTAATATGAGACAATTTAAGACACAGAGCAAAAGACACTTATTATTAATAAAAATGTTGCCACTACATGTTTTATTTTTTTATAGTCCAGACACTTTATTAAGTATTCTACATATATTATCTTCCCAATATTCTCAACTATTTATGAAAAGTTTTATTCACATTTTATACTGAAAAAGCAAGGGCTTAAATAAAATAAATAGTTTACTTACATATCAGAAAGTGCATGTATCAGATTCAAGATTCCTTTTTGTGTCTCAACCCCAGAAAGACTAAACAATTTTCACTTTGAAAATTGCAAGCCATTCATCCACTATCAATCCTATCTGTCTTGTTAAACACAAGATCGTCCAATCAATGACTTCTAATCTGATGACTTCCGTACTATATTAATATATCTAAATATCTTTATATATCCCAAGAATTTGAACAGTGAACAATTCTCAGTACAAATCTGTACTTAATCTTTGTCAGTTCAGTTCAATTCAGTTCAGTCGCTCAGTCGTGTCAGACTCTTTGTGACCCCATGAATCACAGCACTCCAGGCCTCCCTGTCCATCACCAACTCCCAGAGTTCACTCAGACTCACGTCCATCGAGTCGGTGATGCCATCCAGCCATCTCATCCTCGGTCGTCCCCTTCTCCTGCCCCCAATCCCTCCCAGCATCAGAGTCTTTTCCAATGAGGCAACTCTTTGCATGAGGTGGCCAAAGTACTGGAGTTTCAGCTTCAGCATCATTCCTTCCAAAGAACACCCAGGACTGATCTCCTTTAGAATGGACTGGTTGGATTTCCTTGCAGTCCAAGGGACTCTCAAGAGTCTTCTCCAACACCACAGTTCAAAAGCATCAATTCTTCGGTCCTCAGCTTTCTTCACAGTCCTATTCTCACATCCATACACGACTACTGGAAAAACCATAACCTTGACTAGACAGACCTTTGTTGGCAAAGTAATGTCTCTGCTTTTGAATATGCTATCTCTTCCCTATAAATTCTGAAATCTAATTATGTTCCCCCATGGCACTCATTACAAAGCTGTCCATATTGTGACATTTTAATAAAGGTGTAAGCTAGTGGTTTCAAATGAGTTTTCTCCTTCCACATGCAAACATGAAAAAAAAAATCCCTAATAAAGAATGTTAAAGGAAAAATATTGAGAAGAGACAGTAAATATAGAGAAGTGCAGAAAGGGAACTGCTATACAGAGAAGAGGACCAAGGGTCATACTGGGAAAACTGTCTTGTAGAGATTTTTTCCAACGAGGAGGCTGAAGTTTACTTTTCAGCATTCAGAAAGATTAGCAACTTCAGGCTTGTATTAGGAAAGCACTGATAAATGAGATGATGCATTCAAGCAGATTATGATGCAGGTAAGGGGAAGTTTCAAAGACGGGACATGCCATGGTTGGGTTTAGGGGAGCATCATGGTTATAATTGACAACTCTGTTGAGAACAAGAAACTAGAGAATCAAAGAGCATAATATGATCTAGTTCTTATAGATATATGCTACCTGAAATACTGGTCTTAATAATTTGTTTTATGTGACTGTGTTTAATATCCCATTATTATTCCACATTTGTGTTAAGTCAAATTAGCCACTTGCATTTCAGCCATAATATTTAAAAATTGCCCTTTGGGGTGTGCTTGCTAATGTAATTCACTCATTTTTTTTTTTTTTCTGTTTTGTTGGCTCTACTTGAGTATTACAACAACTGAATATCTAAATTGGGAACAGTTTGATAGTAAATGAGGGGTCACATTTTAAATAATTGAAATATTTCATATTAATTAATACTCTAATATTCTTATATGTATGTGCATGTATATCTGTTCTCTTGTCCACATAAAGTATGTGAATTTCATCCATTAAGTTACATATGTCAGTATCATCTTTTCATTGCTGAGTAATATTTCATTGTATGACTATGCAACAGTTTGTCTATTTATCCTTCTCTTGATACATTTTCTTGTCTTCCCATTGTTTTCAGTTTGGGGCTACTATGAATAAAGTTGTTAAGAATGTTCTTATAAATATTTTTGTGTTTTATACATATATGTATACACACACACACACACACACACACACACACATATATATGGGCTTCCCAGGTGGCACTAGTGGTAAAGAACCTGCCTGCCAATACAGGAGATGTAAGAGACAGGAGTTCAGTCCCTGGGTCAGGAAGATCCTCTGGAGGAGAGCATGGCAACCCTCTCCAGTATTCTTGCCTGGAGAATCCCATGGACAGAGGAGCTTGGTGGGCTACAGTTCATAGGGTCCCAAAGAGTCAGACTCAACTAAGGCAAATTAGCATGCACATATGCACACACATATATAAAAGTTTTGAGAAATAGATATAGAAGTCCATATGTGTATATGCATATATATATATGTAATTGGCTCAATATCTATAAATAAAATTGCTTAATCAAAGATAGATATATATTTAACTTTATATTATACTGTAAAACTTTTCTAAAGTGGTTGTATTATATGAGACACCATCAGCAATGTGTCAAGTTGAAATCATCTACTTTCTTTTTTATTTTATTTTATTGTAAATTGTTGTATAGTTGCTTTACAAAGTTGTGTTAGTTTCTGCCATACAGCAAGGTGAATCAGCTACATGTACACTTATATTCCCTCCCTCTTGGATATCTCTCTTCTACCCTGCCCACACTCCATCCATCTAGGTCATCATAGAGTAGAGAGCTGAGCTCCTCGTACTATACAGTAGGTTCAAACTGGCTATCTCTTTTACACTTGACAGCATATATATGGTAATTCCAATCTTCCAAGTAATCCAAACCCCTGCAGTGCCCACACATCCATTCCTTACATCTTCTTCTCTATTCCTGCCCTGCAAATAGGTTCACCTGTACCATTTTCTAGATTCCACATACATGCATTAATATGTGATGAAATCAACTACTTTTATCTGAATTTTCCATTCCTTAAATTAAGCTTATGGTCATCTCTATAAGGCCTGATGTGAAAAACTGACTCATTTGAAAAGACCTTGATGCTGGGAAAGATTGGAGGTGGGAGGAGAAGGGGACGACAGAGGATGAGATGGTTGGATGGCATCATTGATTCAGTGGACATGAGTTTGTGCAAACTCTGGGAGATGGTGAAGGACAGGGAAGCCTGGTGTGCTGCCATCCATGTGGTCACAAAAAGCCAGACAGGACTGAGAGACTGAACTGACTGATGGTCATCTCTTGTCTAAATAATTAAAATGGCCTGCTACTAAGTCTCCCAGACTACAGCCAAGCTAGTCTCTATTCAGTCTTCACTCATTCAGAATTCAGAGTGATAATTCAAAAATGCATAATTTTATACCTCAGGTCTTCCTGCATGTTTTTAGCCTGTCAGCATCTTCTCATCTTTAGCATAATATCCACTTTTTTTATGAAGAAGATGGCATTGAATGCCATGACTCTACTTAACATAACATTTATGCCCCAGCCGTAACTAATTACTGTGGTATTTCTAGTTTTTTATCTTCTTCCTGTACCCAACATGCTCCCTCTATTCCCCTGAGCTAGTAATCACCTTTACATTTTGCGCAAAACTGTATAGCCCTTATTTCCAAAGGCTTACAAAACTGACACAGAGTTTCTCTTTCACAACTGAGATGTTTTTACTTATATAAATATTGAAATTGTCTGCCTCAGATTAAATTTTTTGTTGATTTTTGTCTCCCACATGAGTTTGGAAGCATATTTAAAGTAAAAACAATGTCTTATTTATGTATACAGGGAATATAAATTAATAAATATTTGTTTTATAACAATGCATGAATAATTATAGCAATTAATAAGCAGTTAAAATTAGATTATTGTGAATCTGACAAATATCTGCCATTTTCAGATATGGTTACAATTTAAATTTCGATGTGAAAGTGTGATTGAAGAGTAATAATAGTTATCAGTTAGAGATAACAATGTGACCACTATTTTTTCATAGCACATATTTGGAACCATATTTTGTTATTTGTTGAAGTGAAAATAGAGCCCTAGAAATGAATGCAAGTGACTCTGTGGAGGTAACTATTGGATGTAAGATTCAAATCCAGTTAACTCGGCCCTATGTTCTCTCCAACATTTTTTTTGTAATTATTGGATTAAAGGTGTTACTCTTTCATAAGACAATCTAAGTAATAGTAAGCAGAACATTTTTGGCATTCTTAAATAATGATATTTCAAACATCTTCTGTGCCTCTGCAAATTTCTAGATCTTCTTTATTCCTTTTAAGTGAGCGGGAATAATGATTTTTACAGTAGAATGGGTACATGTTAGCTTAGTTGTGCTACTGTACTATACCTATGTATATACATTCTTATTTATGTATATATTTATATATGTGCAAATATATGCATATATACATATGTGCATATACAAGTGTATTCATATGAGTATCTACTTGTTTATGTTATATATCAATACTTCTATGAATACAATTATATGAATCTACATATTGATATGTTATTCAATGTTCTTAGAAAAATTAAAGAAAAGTGGTTAACTGTTAGATAACATCATTGTACACAAAAAGTAAAATCATTTTTTTTAAACTTTACTTAATGAGGGAAAATAATTCAGTTGGTCTCAATTTTCTCAAAGGCAACATTCAAAATCACAGTCCAACTGAATTACTCCTACTATATAATGTGTGATTCATGGATTTTGTAATCAGTTCAAACTTTCTAAAGTATAAAGCCGATATAAAAATTATTTTAAACATGCAAGAGCTCATTTTTTGCTCATGAGACTGTCTTGGGAAATTACTGGAGGATGAGCTTTAGGCAACCAAGAAATGACTTGGGAAATTACAGCTAAAGGACAAGCAGTGATAATTGAATATATTTATATGAAGAATAAATATTAAAACAAATATGAATATTAGAGCAACAGAAAGATTGCAAATGTTATGTCTTCTAACCATGTGGATATGGATCAAATTTAAACAAATTAGATGAGGAAGAACAAAAAAGATGGGAAGTAAAGTGAATCCATGGATCATCTCCTCTATAATATTGAAAGTCAAATAATGTAATTTGATTGGAATACCAAGTACAGAAAAAGAAAAAAGAAAGAAAGAGGAAATAGAAATGTGCTTGTGCAAGCATTTTCTTGCCTTGGATAAATGCACAAGAATCTAATAATAGTACCTACAATTTGTGGAGATATGAGGCAATTGAGATTAATAATGCAACAATTTAAAAAATCATGTAGTAACATAGTTCTGAATATTTTATTTTGTATTTATCCATTATAACTTTGAAATGTCTATTTGTAACTGCACATAAATATCTATTTCTGTAACTGTATGTCTCATATAAATTATTTATGATAATTATATTATATAACATACATATACTATACCCATTTTAACCATTGTATTAAAATATTTGATTTGCTTACAGTTTGAATTATTAAAACTTATGCCTATAAAACATTCTTATACATTTCATTTTCCACCTATGTCCACATTTGTATATACAGATAGAAGTGAAATTACTAGGTCAGAGGACATGTCAACATTTAAATACAAAACAGTTTTCTAAAATAGCTGTATTTGTGAAATATTTTGATAATTATTTTAAAACTATTAAATATTGAACTATCCTTTTATTCAGTTATTTTTGTGTTAATATATGCTATACAATTAAAATAGCAAACATTCATTGACTACTGACTAACTACATGAATATATGCATACTGGCTAGAGGATGAATGTAATGAAGAAAAGGTAAGCATGGAAGATTGTTGCAAATTATAACTTTTATTTCTTAGTTTTAGTATTTCTTATCTTCCTTTAGTTTCCCACCTTCTAGAAAATCTAAATTACTGCTCATTTCTCAGCTAAGTTTTTTACATGCTCCACATTTTATAATATGTGTATAGTATCAAAATTGCAAACTTTGCCATCATTCAGACATCACTGAATTAGACTATGATTGGGACTAGTGTATACAAATTTTAATAGGCATTTATAAATACTACATTATGAAAGAAGCAAAATTGAGTTAAGGATGTCATTTATTCTAAAGTCACATATTTTTTAGTTTTCATACACTTTGATTTATCATGCTCTAGGTCAATAGAATTTACTAGACTAAAAAAAGAGAGCAATCATATTTAGTATATTTTGTGTAGGATATTAGATCTGTCATATTTTATGCTTATTAAGTTATTCATTGCATGGATATTAATTAACTACTTATTGTGTGTCAGATGTTATTCATGTCATAGTTTATACTATGGTTGAACATTTAATTGTCTTACTAAAAGAGACATCTTTGCAATTCCAGTCAGAAGCAGAAGAAAAATGCAAGTATAAATATTCTCTGATGTCATAAACTGCAATGATAATGGAACATTAAAAAAGTAATTTTTCTGCCTGAAAATTTCTGTCATTTTATTTTTTGAGTTATAAAGATAAAGATATCAGATAAACAAAAATTCTTTATCATCAACCAACAGGGTAATAAAGAATTTTTATTAACTTTCCCCAGGAGATATTATTTGTTATTATTATTTTATTTGTTTCTCATTCCAATTTGATTGCTTAGAATGTGGCAGGAAAATTAGAATCATATCGGAAAATAAGTTAGGAGGAAAGTAAAGAAGAATCTATTCATAGCACAAATTCATGGAGAGGATTATTGATTTAATTAAAATTTTAAATAGCTTTAACAAAATGATTTATACTACCCAGTATTAAAAGACAGTTATTAGTTTTATAGTTACATAAATAGAAGTTGGGAATTTGTGTTCCAGCTTCTAACAATTACATTGTATGGCCCTCTCTCAATGCATCTGTACAACACAGCATCCTAGATGTTTGGATGAACTGAGTTAGGAAAATATCCCATTGAGAAAGTTGATTTTACATTGAACATATATTATTTATATTTGGTTCTGTGTATTTTAATCCTAAAGAAGGAAGGAATACCAAATGTTATTAAGTCTAAAGTGAAATAAATGATCATATTAAATTACATATTATTATAAATAATATTGAAAATCAATCTGATTACAATATTGATGAGTGTTAATAGTTTTGAGAAAATAAAAGACATAGAGTATACTTTTTCTCAATTGTTTTAATACAAAGATTGTTTTAAATAATACTGAATAATATAATAATATTCAGTTGTAAGTTATCTTTTAAAATAATTCAGAAGACAATATGCAGTATATTCTTATCTTTCATCATTCTCAGCAAAATGTTTTATGTAATCATCAGATATCTGATGAAAGCACTGAATTCAAGTTGCTATATTTTCATTATATTTCTGTAAAATAGAAATTAAGATATGAGCAAATACTTGTAAATATTATAATAATTATATTTGTGTTATAGCTGAATTGATGTCTTACAGAAACAGCTGAATCTCTGAGATGTTGCTATTAACAACAATTGAGGTTGATTAATATTTATTTTCTTAAGTTTTAAGTAAATGAGATCACACATACATTATGAAGTGTTAGTCGCTTAGTTGTGTCTGACTCTGTGACCCCATGGACTGTAACGCGGCCAGGCTCCTCTGTCCATGGGGATTGACCAGGCAAGAATACTGGAGTGGGTTGCCATTCCCTTCTCCAGGGTATATTCCCAACCCAGAAAATGAACCCAGGTTTCCTGCATTAACATCTGCAATGCGGGAGACTTGGGTTCAATCCCCGGGTTAGGAAGATCTGCTGGAGAAGGAAATGGCAACCCACTCCAGTATTCTTGCCTGGAGAATTCCTTGGACGGAGGAACCTGGTAGGCTACAGTCCACAGGGTCGCAAAGAGTTGGACACGACTGAGCGACTTCACTCACTCACTCACTTCCTGCATTAGAGGCAGAATCTTTATCAACTGAGCTACAAGCAAGCTTCCCATATACATTATAACAGCACTTAATTTATTAAGATAAGCTAATCATGGGATCAAACGCATGACATGACACGACATTTACAAATGATTGGGAAAGTTTTAGCTGAGAAAATGTGGGGGTTTATTTGTTTTTTAATAAGTCAAAGATGGGACCTCCCTGGAAGCTAGTGGTTAAGCCTGTGTGCCCATTGCAGGGGGTATGGATTTTATCACTGGTCAATAAGGCCAAAAAATGGAGTAAAATATACCAGTTTTTTCTAATAGTTCAATCAAGTATTTGTCAATACTATAGTATTGAAACTATAGGCTTTTTCATTTGGTAACTATGTGAAAATAGTCATTTCCAAATCTCAATGATCTTAATTCTTAATTAAAACATCCTAGTGTTTCTGAAATAAAATAACTTTTTCATAGTGTTGAAACAAGGATTAAAATAATAAGTATATTGCTAATTAAAATTTAATACACACATCATTCAACAAATATTATCATTATTAATATTTTTATGGACCATTGTTTTCTTGTATATAAATTGTGCTTGTCAGATGAAATATTGAGTTAAATAAAATATAATAGAGGTTCTTGTTTTAAATAAAATTGATTTGGGAACCAAGATATTACTAACTAGATTGACAGACATACCCACACCCAAAAGTTGAAATATTTAAATAATAGGTGAATTGTAACAACTGTAGTGAGCATATAAAGTATTCTAAAGATTATCATGAATTCTAAATTCACTCATTGCTATTCAAAACATTGTTATCAGGGAATAAATAGGCAAAGTGTATCATAATTCCCGTTGCTAAGTGAGTGTATATCTGTAGATAGAAAAAGAGTCCTTAGAAGAGTTTGAAGGAGGTAGGGTTTCTTTCTTTCTTTTTTGTGTTCAGACAAGAATAACTTCTTACCTCTGACAGTAGAAAAGGAAGTAACTACCTGAGCCTTTTAGTAAAACTGCATAACCCCAAAGGACAAATTTGAAGATCCCTTGTGAATATATTTTCTGATATGAAATGCATCATGGTCCCCTCGTTCTTAATCTCTCTGCTGTCTGATTCAAAACCTGAGGTGTAAGACATTTCATTACACTCTGACCTCCTCTGTGATGAGATAGAATGGTGCAGCTAAAAGAAAGATAATGGCTCTTTTATTTTAATGACAATCATTTTTGGATTAGTATATTAAAAAGATATGCTTAAAATTTCCCAAAGAGTTGATCACTGTAGCTAGATTTATTGAGAGAAGTCGAGACCTGTAGTACAACTGAAAAAGGAATAGGATATGTCACAGACACGTGACAAATGAAAGTGTGACTAAGTTCTTGATTCTCATTTTCAAGTTTTGTAGAGACTGCTGCCTCACTCTAAGGTTTGGTACTATTTTTATAGTAGAAATATATCTATGGATGATACCTTAGGTGAGATTTTATTAATACTTAAACATTTTAACAGTAAGTTAAACACTATTAGCAGCATTTTTTCATATTTAATTTATATCATTCTGTCCCCCAGATATATTTACCCAATATGGTATATTTGTGTGTGTTAATCGCTCTGTATCTGACTCTTTGTAACCCCATAGACTGTAGCCCATCAGGCCCCTCTTTCCACGGGATTGCCAGGCAAGAATACTGGAGTGGGTTACCATCCTCTTCTCCAGGGGATCTTCCTGACCCCAGGATTGAACCCAGGTCTCCTGTATTGCAGGCAGATTCTTTACCATCTGAACCACCAGGGAAGTCCAAATGGTATAAATATGTGTCTCAAATTTATGAAATATTTTCCTATGGAGACCATTTTAACTCTAAATATTCAGCAACTGAGCCATATTTAGCTAAACTTGTATCAGCCAGCAACTTATCATAAAACAGATAGCTCACCCACAATAAGATAATTAATGGGATAATTCAGGGGGTCATTTACAAAGAGTAGATGAGTTAGTGAGCAGGGAGAAGATAGTGCATTAACTGTTGGTTAGCAACATGGTGCTGTGACTGCCTTCGTGAGGACAGGGAACCTCCCATTACTAGAATCCAGAAATGTAGAACAATGTACTTGTGAAGTACACTGTACTTGTGAAGTAGAGTGTACTTCAGTGTACTTGAATAAATTTCACACAGAAACACAGCCAGCCCATAGTGGTCACACAGAGAGTAACTGAAATACATGGGTGAACCTCTCTTTACCTTACTTTGATATTCTTTCAGGGTGCCTAAATCTGTTTACGCTGCTCTGACAAGATGCCATAGACTGAGTGGTTTGTAAACAACAGAAATTTATTATTTCTCAGTTTCTAAAGGCTGGTGGTCCAAGATCAAGGCATCAACAGATTTGGTGTCCGGTGACAGCCACTTCCTGGTTCTAGATGGCCATCTTCTCACTGGGTCTTCATAGGGAGGAAGGGCTCTGCTCTCCTGACCTAATCACTGAAAGGTTCCACTTCCAAATAACATCACTTTGGGACTAGGTTTCAGAATATGAATTCTGGGGGGACACAACTATTGTCTCTAGCATTCTGGTATCGGGACCACAGATTCATGTCCCTCTCATACACAAAAAGCATTCATTCAATTGAAATACTTTCCAGTCTTAACTTGGTCCAGCCTCAGCTCAAAAATCTAAAGTCCAAAGTTTAATCGAAGCGTCATCCAAATCAGAGTGGGTGAGACTCAAGGTATAATTCTTGAAGCATATTCCTCCACAGCTGTGAATTGGCATAGTACTTCTAAAGTATAATTGTGAAACAGGGTTAGGATAGACATTACTAATCCGAAAGGGAGAAATCAGAATGGAGTGAGAGGAATGAGTGAGAGAAAGGAGTGATTTTGATAAATCTAAAATGTAACAGAACAAACAACGTGAAATCTTCAAGCTCAAAAATAATATCAGCTGGGGTTGTGGTCCTACCTCCTTAGCTCTCAGGGATTGGAGTCTTTTGCCTGCAATTCTTCTAATTCTGCTTCTGCTGTTCTTCCAAGTGAAACCTCCCACCTGCATTTCCCCAGGGGAGAAGGGAGATTTGGACTCTCTGAGTTGGCTTTGCCTTCTCCAGGGCTCTCTGTGGGGGCACCACCAGCTGAAATCTAGGTCAAGACGGTCAAGGCAGCCTTGCCCCCATGGCCCAGCCTCTATGCTCTGTGTGCCAACAGAGAAAGCACTGAAGACACTGACAGAGGTTGCTACCTGCTCCCTCTGGGGAGGTGGCCACAGTGCCTGTCCTTCCCTAAGGTCAGTAAAGCCAACCTGGGGTGGCTTCAGACCCAGGAAGTGGAGCCTGCCACGGGAGATGGTGCCGGAAGGACCTGCTCCATAAGTGCCAGAAGCCTCTCCTTGAAACCTGTCTGCCCACTAAACATTCAACTCAGAGCCCCTGAGAAGAGGGGCAGCCCTGGTAATTTCTGAATTGCCTTCGGGTTATCCTTCCATTGCTTTGGACATCAGTCCCTGCCTTCCCTTGAGAAGACTGACTAATCTTTTAACAGTCACGTGGCCCCACCCTGAGTGTTCTCTCCCAAACAGGTTTTCTCATTCCTTCAAGCTGTGCTTAGTTACTCAGTCCTGTCTGACTCTTTGCAACCTCATGGACTGTAATCAGCCAGGCTTCCCTGTCCGTGGAATTCTCTAGGCAAAAATACTGTAGAGAGTATTTGTTCCCTTCTCCAGGGGATCTTCCCAACCCAGGGATCGAACCCAGGTCTCCCACATTGCAGGAGGAATCTTCACCATCTGAACCACCTGGGAACCCCTTCAAGAGAACTGTCCAAAAGTTATAGTTCTATTTCCTTTTTGACTCACAATTTCATCTTCAGGTCATCGTTCTCATTTCACATTTCATGATAAGCTTTCAGGAAGAACCACGTCTTTCCTTCAACACTTTGCTTAAAGATTTCTTCAGCCAAACATCCAATTTCATTTCTTGTAATTTCTACCTTCCACCAGGCCATGAACACAATACAGCTAAGTTATTTTCCACTTTATAACAAGAAACACCTTTCCCCCAGTGTCAAACACATTCCTCATTTCCAACTGAGCTCTCATCAGAGTGGTCTGTATTGTCCGTATTTCTATTGATATTCTGTTTAGGATTATGCTTCCCTGGTGGCTCGGATGGTAAAGAACCTGCTTGGAATATAGGAGACCTAGGTTTGATTCCTGAGTCAGGAAGATCCCCACAAGAAGGTAATGGCTAACCATTCCAGTATTCTTGCCTGGAGAATTCCATGACCAGAGGATCCTGGTGGGCTACACACTCCATGAGTTTGCAAAAAGTCGGACAGAACTGAGCAACTGACTACTTTCCCTTTCACTTCACTTTCATGCGTTCTCTAAAACTAAGGCTTTCACCACAGCTGTCTTCTTCTCTTTCTGAGCTATTACCAGAATTCCTTTAAAGTTCTATTTATGGTATGATAAGCTCTGTCACACACCTCAAAACTTTTCTGGCCTCAGCCTCAACCAGCAGTTCCCAAGTCACTTTTACATTTTTTTGGTGTTTATTATAGTGAGTGTATAACTATACACTCACTTCTTGGTACTGATTTCTGTCTTAATTTGTTGCCATAGAAGTGAGAGACTTAGAAAAAGCTAACATTTATTTCTCACAATTCTGAAAGCTGAAAAGCTCAAGATCAAACCACCTGATCACCTTCCATGTCTGGTGAGCTCTTGCTTCCTGGTTCCTAGACAGCCCTCTTTCCCCTGTGTCCTGGCATGGCAGAAGGGAAACAGGAACACTCTCGGTATCTTTCATAAGGCACTAACTGCATTCTTGATGATTCTGCATAGGTAGTGGATGACACAGCCCATTTATGTCATATACTTAATACACAGAAAATGAAGACTGGAGACTAGATTCCAGTTGCAAAAGGAAGATATCATGGTATAGTATTTTTTAATTAAAATTTAGATGATTAGTTCAACCACTATTATCAGTTTGTAGAAATTTATTAAAGGTTAACAATAAGCAAGTTACTGGATTTGACTGGGAAAAGATTAATATATGGTAACCACTCAAAAACTAGAAAATATTTGTAAAGGAAATACAATAAACATGTATTACAACAAGACTGTCAATGGAAGAATATGATGACAGCTATAAACAGAATGCTAAAGAACTGATAAGAGAGTAAATAAATCCCTATCTATGATTAGCAAAACCTTTTAGAAAAGAGAGCAAATTGAAATAAAAATTTCTGAATTTTTAGAAACAACTAGGAGTTTAAGAAGGTAATACTTGAAGAAAAGAAAAGATCTTCATATAATAATACATTTTCTTTTGCTGAGTTTCTCTAAAATTTTACCCATTTTGCTTAATTTGCATGCCTCTGTAATCTTTTGATGAGCTAGTATTATCTGGAGCCTCTCTACCACACAATCGATAGTATTTTTGTTGTATTTTTGTTGTAGCAATATAAACAAACTAAGACAGTAATATTTTTTCCAACAGCAGTGATTCTATTGTGAGAATAATCCTTCTGTTAACTAGGTCAGCCTTGTAAGCCATGCTGGTAAGTTTTCTCCCATTTTCAACAAGTGTTGCAGAATTAAAACTTGCCAAATTATGATTTGTTTCTTTTCTGCTTTTATTCAATGTATCCATATATTTTACAACTTCTGCCAAAATGGCATTGATGAGAATATAAAAATCTCAAATTTAGAGCCAAAAATTTTGTATTCAACTTACCAAGTAGTGAGGAAATACATACTATTTTGAAGTCATGGTGGGAGCCGAGCTTTAGAGAGTTGATTGAGATGATTATGTATAGAAAAGTTGAATAAGTAGAGAATGGAGGTTGGTATGGAAACTCTAATTCAGTAAAGATTTGAATATATGACTGTGAAAAGAACAAAACAAATACCAATCTCAATAGATTAAAACAAAAAAATTATTTCTTTATACCCCATTTCTATCATAGGACAAAAAAATTCTCTGCTTATCATAATTATTCAGAGATTCAGGCATACAAAAGCCTCATCTCAAACATGCTACCATGGTTACAGAGGCAGGAAAGCTAGAATAAAGTGAACAATTCTTAAGGGTCTGCCCAGGAGAGTTACACATTACTTCCATGAATGGTTTATTGGATACAGAAAATAAAAAGATCCAATGTAGCTCTTACGGGATGAGACTAAATCTCCATATGCAAGAAAAATATCAAGCATAGAATAAGAATAATTAATGATTGCTACATAAAGGTAGGAAAGGAAGTTGACTGCATTGATAACATGAAGAATAAAATTGATTAAATAGAAATTTCTAAAGTAGAATCTATAAGTTAAATCTGAGACAGTGTTTCCACTGTTTCTTTTGTCTATTTTTAGCAAAGTACCTTCATGTCCCCTTTTTCTTCTTGAGGACTTCCAATATAATTATCTAATATAGAATTGCATTAAAGTGCTGTACACCCTCTAATGTTACAGAGAATGAGAGGTATGGAAGCGAACTAACCCAAAAAGTCTTTGCACTTCTAAATCTGACTATCCTAAAAGGTTTTCATGCAATCTATTCAAAAGAAAGCTGTAAATATGAGCTTGTTTTGAGAAAAAGATTACTGTTTTTAGGCATCTAAAATGAAATGCAGATATAGGGAACATACTTGTCAACACAGTGAGGAAAGAAAAGAGTGGAACAAAAAGAGAAAGTAGCATCGACATATATACACTACCTTATAGCTGGTGAGAAGTTGTTATATAGCACAGGGAGCCCAGCTTGGCACTCTGTGATGACCTAGATGGGCGGGATGAGGCGATGGGAGGGAGGCTTAAGAGGGAAAGAGTATATGTATAGCTATGGCTGAATTGCATTTCTGTACAGCAGAAACCAACACATCATTGTAAAACAATTTCCTCCAATTAAAAAATGAATTAAAACAAAGTAAAAACAAACAAATAAAAATGACCAAAGTTTATATTCTACACCAGCAAGTTACTCTTTGACAATGTGGCTCTTTATCTCACATATGGAAGATTAAGTACTGACTATTTTTATAAACTTTTAGCACTTTTTAAGTGATAGCTCAATTGGTAAAGAATCCGCCTGCAATGTGGGAGACCCAGAATTGATTCCCAGGTTGGGAAGATCTGCTGGAGAAGGGATAGGTTACCCACTTCAGTATTCTTGAGCTTCCCTTGTGGCTCAGCTGGTAAAGAATCCACCTGCAACATGGAAGACCTGGGTTCAATCCCTGGATTGGGAAGATCCCATGGAGAAGAGAAAGGCTACCCACTCCTGTATTCTGGCCTGGAGAATTCCATGGACTATACAGTCCATGGGGTCACAAATAGTCGAAAACAACTGAGCGACTTTCAGAATCTGTAATGCTTATAGAAATTAAATAAACTGTTTCTGTGAATATGTGAACTGAAAGAGATGGCTTAGAGGAATTTTTACTTTGTTTTCAAACTTTAAATTATTGTAGGAATGCATTATATATATAATAATAAAAGAACCATGTATTTCATGTAGAAAAAAAAAGGACAGAAGATACAAGGGAGGTTTGGGTGAGCCTTCATGTGTTTCTTAATAATAACAGGGACTTGGCAAAACTTGAAAGATAAAAACAATGAGACAGAAAACAGGATATAGATTTGAATCTGAAGACAAATATTTCAGAGTCAGCAATCTTGAAAAGTTGAAACTCTGATAAATCACAAGATTATGAAACCACAGTTTGGAATGTCATCAAGCAATGATCTGGAAATCCAGACAAAAATAGTGACCAAGTGATTAATGACCTATAATTTTATTAAAAAAAAAAAACAAAGAGGGATTTCTTAAGGTTGAAATCAAAACATAAACTCTAATCAGAATGCAACAAAAGCAAAATTATGGGAATCACATTTTTTTATCCACCTACCTACTTGAGTGTTAGTCCATATACTGTTACAAGCTAGAGATAAATTTCATTTTTATATTCTAACTTAGTGCTCAGATAGTTGAAGCCTCCTGTTTAAATGTTAAAAAAAAATGGAAGAGACAAGTGTAACAAATTATAATACAAAATTTAGAAAAAATATTTCTTTCATCTAATCAGTATTTAAAATTTTTCATTTTATATTTATAAGGTGCTGCATAACAATAGCAACAAAAGTCATTTGATAATCAGTCTTATCATTTCACTTTATATATATTTGGCAATTAATTGGTTCCACTGCAAACTGATAACAGTAGAAATCAGCTTCTATTTAGGACATGCTTTTTTAAATTAATTTTTATTTTTTTAAATTTTATTTTTACTTTATCTTACTTTACAATACTGTACTGGTTTTGCCATACATTGACATGAATCTGCCACGGGTGTATACGAGCCCCCAATCCTGAATACCCCTCCTACCTCCCACCCCATATCATCTCTCTGGATCATCCCTGTGCACCAGCCCCAAGCATCCTGTATCCTGTATTGAACATAGACTGGCACTTTGTTTCTTACATGATAGTATACATGTTTTAATGCCATTCTCCCAAATCATCCCACCCTCTCCCTCTCCCTCAGAGTCCAAAGTCCATTCTATACATCTGTGTCTCTTTTGCTGTCTCACATACAGGGTCATCATTACCATCTTTCTAAATTCCATATATATGTGTTAGTATACTGTATTGCTCTTTTTCTTTCTGGCTTACTTCACTCTGTATAATCGGCTCCAGTTTCATCCATCTCATTAGAGCAGATTCAAATGAATTCTTTTTGTGGCTGAGTAATACTCCATTGTGTATATGTACCACAGCTTTCTTATCCATTCATCTGCTGATGGACATCTAGGTTGTTTCCATGTCCTGGCTATTATAAACAGTGCTGCAATGAACATTGGGGTACATGTGTCTTTTTCAATTCTGGTTTCCTCGGTGTGCATGCCCAGCAGTGGGATTGCTGCGTCATAAGGCAGTTCTATTTGCAATTTTTTAAAGAATCTCCACACTGTTCTCCATAGTGACTGTACTAGTTTGCATTCCCACCAACTATGTAAGAGGTTTCCCTTTTCTCCACACCCTCTCCAGCATTTATTGCTTGTAGACTTTTGGATCACAGCCATTCTAACTGGTGTGAAATGGTACCTCATTGTGGTCTTGATTTGCATTTCTCTGATAATGAGTGATGTTGAGCATCTTTTCATGTGTTTGTTAGCCATCCATATATCTTCTTTGGAGAAATGTCTGTTTAGTTCTTTGGCCGATTTTTTGATTGGGTCTTTTATTTTTCTGGAGTTGAGCTGCATAAGTTGCTTGTATATTTTTGAGATTAGTTGTTTGTCAGTTGCTTCATTTGCTATTGTTTTCTCCCATTCCAAAGGCTGTCTTTTCACCTTGCTTATAGTTTTCTTTGTTGTGCAGAAGCTTTATATAAGAGTATCTGACCAGAAATTAGGTTTGTTAAGCTTTTAAGATATATTGAGAAGAAACATAATAACATGACATCGATTCCTTTTTAAAGAAAATGCTCTGAATCCAGTGCTTTAGTGTTTGGCATAGTTTAGATTAGATAGCCAATCTAAAAAGTTTGTATGTACTAAGCCAATGAAAGCACTGATTATGGTCACTCTTTTCTCCCACAGGCTAAATACTTCATAAAGAACACTTCAAATATATATGGGTAATAGCATAACTTTATGAATGTATTGCTTTCAAACTCAACCAAACCAATTTTTCTATGTTAACTCTACCTCTATTCTTCCTCATTTACATCAAGGAGAAGCATGCTTAATCTGACAGTACCATAAATGTAGAAGTGATGCCAATCCAGACAGAAATGCAGTAAAAGGTTCCGAGTTCTATACATAGGTGAAAACCTAGAAGTAAGACAGAATAATGCATTAGAACATATCCAGAGTCTGGAACATGAAATATGTCAGAATTATTAATGAGTTATTCTGAAAGTCACAGTAAGTAACTAGATCTTTATTCTCTATATAAAGGGAAATCATTAGATGACTTTCAGGAGAATTGTGATTCAATCTACATTTTTAAAAATAGAATCTCATCATCTTGGAGATGAATTGATTGAAGGGGAGCAAGACTACCAAAAACAGTATATAGGGAACAAATTGGACTGGTGAGAGAGATATTTGGGAGCTGTTTGAAACAGCTTGATGACAGACTAGAAGTGGAGAGATAAGATAGCATAAGGATGAATCTTCACAGTCCAACTCTCACATCCATACATGACCAGAGGAAAAACCATAGCCTTGACTAGACAGACCTTAGTTGGCAAAGTAATGTCTCTGTTTTTGAATATACTATCTAAGTTGGACATAAATTTTCTTCCAAGGAGCAAGTGTCTTCTAATTTCATGGCTGCAGTCACCATCTGCAGTGATTTTGGGGCCCAAAAAAATAAAGTCTGACACTGTTTCCACTGTTTCCCCATCTATTGCCCATGAAGTGATGGAAAGAATTGATGCTTTTAAACTGTGGTGTTGGAGAAGACTCTTGAGAGTCCCTTGAACTGCAAGGAGATCCAGCCAGTCCATTCTGAAGGAGATCAACCCTGGGATTTCTTTGGAAGGAATGATGCTAAAGCCGAAACTCCAGTACTTTGGCCACCTCATACGAAGAGTTGACTCATTGGAAAAGACTCTGATGCTGGGAGGGATTAGGTGCAGGAGGAGAAGGGGACGACTGAGGATGAGATGGCTGGATGGCATCACGGACTTGATGGACGTGAGTCTGAGTGAACTCCGAGAGATGGTAATGAACAGGGAGGCCTGCGTGCTGCGATTCATGGGGTTGCAAAGAGTCGGACATGACTGAGCCACTGAACTGAACTGAACTGAAGGATGAATCTAAATGTTTAGACATGTGTTTATGACCATTTTATGAGATGATGAGCCCTGGAATGAATAATTATTGAATAAAATGTTACTTAATTTTACTTATATCATGTTTGAATTGTGGGTAAGTGGTTGAAGAGATATTTGTGTTGAACATGTGCATTATGAGCTTCAAGCATATATGTGCCAGTAAATCCAGAGAAGAGGGTATTTTCTGCCTCAGAAGTCTATGTTAAGTAGATGTGCTAGAAATGAGCTATTAATTATATCAATATTTTCAGAGTGGATAGAGACTGAAATGTCAGAGAAGCAGAGTGAAAATACATTTGGTGGAGCGATAAGAGGGAAAACAAAATCAGGAAAGTGTAGTCAAAGAAACTGACCTTTCTGGAAATAATGACAATAGATAGAAGATTGAATGTCCAAATAGTACAAAATTAAAAATTATGTTCAACTGACAGTACAGTAGAGAAGTCAATTATGTGGGCCCTGCCTTTCAGCCATAAGGACAGAGCATTAAGTGGGTCATGGCAATGTAAAAAAAAAACTGCCAAAGGACAAAATAAGGGAAGCTTTACAACAAAAAAACTGAATTGGAGGTGATGGAATTTCAGCTGAACTATTTAAAATCCTAAAAGATAATGCTGTTAATGTGCTGGACTCAATATGCCAGAAAATTTGGAAAATTTACCAATGGCCACAGGACTGGAAAAGGTCAACTTTCATTCCAGTCCCAAAGAAAGGCCAAAGAATGTTCAAACTATTGCACACTGCACCCCGCTACCACATACTGAGAACTTTCAGGTGTTCTGGAATTTAGAAAAGGCAGAAGAACCAGAGATCAAATTGCCAACATCTGTTGGATCATAGGAAAGGCAACAGAATTCCTGAAAAACATCTACTTCTGCTGCATTGACTACATTAAACCCTTTGACAACAAGATGTGGAAAATTCTTAAAGAGATGGGAATACCAGATCACATTACCTGGCTCCTGAGAAACCTGTATGCAGATCAAGAAGCAACAGTTAGAATGGGACATGGAACAATGGTTCCAAATTGGGATAGGAGTACATCGAGGCAGTATTTTGTCACCTTGCTTATTTAAATTATATTCCAGGTATATCAGGCAAAATGCTGGGCTGGAGGAATCACAAGCTGGAAACAAGGTTTTGGGGAGAAATATCAACAGCATCCGATATGAGGATGATGCCATTCTAAAGGCAGACTATGAAAAGGAACTAAAGAGCCTCTTGAGGGTGGGGGCGAAAGAGGAGACTGAAAAGATTGGCTTAAAACTCAACATTCAAAAAACTAACATGACATCTGGTCCCATCCCTTTATGGTAAATAAAAGGGGAAAAAGTGGAAACAGTGACAGATTTTCTTTAGAAGGGCTCCAAAATCAGAGTCATAAATATAAGACACTTGCTCCTTGGAAGGAAAGCTATGATCAACCTAGACAGAATATTAAAAAGCAGAGACATAACTTTGCCAACAAAGGTCTGTTTAGTCAAAGCTATGGTTTTTTCCAGTAGTCATGTATGGATGTGAGAGTTGGACCATAAAGGTGAGTGCCAAATAATTGATGCTTTCAAACTGTGGTGCTGGAGAAGATTCTTGGGACTCCCTTGGACAGCAAGGAGATCAGACCAGTCAATCCTAAAGGAAAGCATCCTGAATATTCATTGCAAGGACTGATGCTGAAGCTGAAACTCCAGTACTTTGGCCACCTAATGTGAAGAGCTGACTCACTGGAAAAAATCCTGATGTTAGGAAGGATTGAGGGCAAAAGAAGAAGGTGACAGAGGATGAGATGGATGACAAAACTGATGCAATGCACATGAGTTAGAGCAAACTCTGGGAGATAATGAAGGACAAGAAAGTCTGGCATGCTACAGCCCAGGGGGTCACTTAGAGTCAGACAATACTGAGTGACTGAACAGCAACAATAGATCCATAGAAGGTTTAAAAAAAAAGATAAGCTAGTTCTGACTTTACTATTTTACAAAATCACACCTTTCCAAATAAAAATATGAAATCTACCTGTTATTACAAAATCAAATATGTGAATTTTATTTCTTACAGTAATACTGTTTGGATACCAGAACAAAACTTGGTTACCATAACAAAAGTTGGTTGCCATAATAAAACTATTGGCTGCTAACAGATTAGCTCATTATGCCTTTAAAAATGCACAATTAAATGCTGTTTCCCAGTAAATTATTTATATCAATAAATAGTAACAAAAACAAGTTGACAAAATTATCTCAGTAAATCTAATGTGATAGATAATTCTTATTAAGTTGATGAATCTCATTATGCCAAAAACTGCTTTCCTTGAATAAA
>SJYT01061926.1:0-47696 GCA_006410635.1 Cephalophus harveyi
GTTAAATTTCAGTCATTTTAGTGTTCTCATCAGCAATAGTTGGCGTAGCTGATTACTCAGTCCTTCTTAAATAGTTTATTTTAACTTGTATAGAGGAATGCACGCATGCTAAGTCACTTCAGTTGTATCTGACTCTTTGTTATCCCATGAACTGTAGACTGCCAAGATCCTTTGTCCATGGGATTCTTCAGGCAAGAATACTGGAGTGGGTTGTCATGCCCTCCTCCAAGGGATCTTCCTGACCCAGGGATCGAACCTGTGCCTCCTATGTCTCCTGCATTAGCAGGTGGGTTCTTTATCACTAGGGCCATCTGAGAATACTGCACACTATTAGTTTTCTAAGTTCCTCTGTAGCCACCTCTTTTCAGTATCATTTGCTGTGCTATCATTTTCTTTCCAAACTCTTAATACTGAAATGCCCGAAGCTCAGTGTTTAGTCCTCCTTCTCTTCTGCCTATAGTCACTTCCTTAGTCATTTTATCTAGTCTAATGGCTTTGAATAGCATTTATATTTTCATGACTTCCAAAATAATGCCATCATCTTAGATCTCTCATCTAACTTCCAAACTTAAGTATCAACTGCCTTCATGACACTTCTCCTGGGATGCCTAATGTCTTCATTATGTTTTTCTCAAATCTACTTTACTTATAGCCATCCCAATATGAATTAGTGGCAACTTTCCAGTTGGCTAAGAACCAGAAATTCATTTGTGACTTCTTTGTTTTACATCATGACACAAATAATGTTTGGCTCTCCTTTAAAAAATACGTCTAGAATCATATCCTTCTATCAGTTATTGCAACCATGTAGTGTGGATCATTATCATCTCTTATCTCAGTGACTGCAGATTTCTCCATGATTTCTATCAACACTGCAACCAGAATGTTGTATAAAAATCCTTTCAATGGCTCCTCCTCTCCCTGAAAGTCAAAAGTCCTTATAATTGTTTAGACAGTCCTACATGGCTGCATCTTCATTAAGTTTTGACTTTATCTTACTGTAGTCTACCTTCCTTACCCCTCTCTCTTAACACTGTTTATTTTCTTTGTGAAACCCTTAAAGACCCTCTCATAGCTCTTAGTATAAAGTTTAGGTTTATTGACATGATTTATAGAAACCTAACCTTGTCTTACCCACTTTTTTCAGACTCATCTCCTGCTTCCCTCCCTTTAAAGGTGAAGTCACTCAGTCGTGTCCGACTCTTTGTGACCCCGTGGACTGTAACCAACTAGGCTTCTCTGCCCATGGGATTCTCCAGGCAGGAATACTGGAGTGGATTGCCATTTCCTTCTCCAGGGTATCTTCCCGACCCAGGGATTGAACCCAGGTCTCCCGCATTACAGGCAGATGCTTTAACCTCTAAGCCACCAGGGAATCCCTCCCTTTACTCCAACCAAAATGACCTTCTGAATAATAAGCTTCTCTTTGCCTTAGGGGCCTTCAAGTGCTCTGTCTATGCTGAGGATTCTCTTGCCACTATTCTTTATTTAGTTATACATTATCCTGATCTCAACTCTGATCTCCTAGATTACTATCTGATTCCACTATTATTCTATTTTTCTGCTAGTTGGCATTGCACTTTATGACAATTGCATATGTGTACACACACACAACAACATGAAGAAA
This sequence comes from Cephalophus harveyi, assembly GCA_006410635.1. Lineage (NCBI taxonomy): Eukaryota > Metazoa > Chordata > Mammalia > Artiodactyla > Bovidae > Cephalophus > Cephalophus harveyi. The sequence goes on from SJYT01061926.1 coordinate 1,628, forward strand.
GAACAGGTAACGGATTTCCTCTCTATGAATTTGGTGAAGACTGTAATATTGTTTGAAACATAATATACCCAGAGCAAGTAGTTTTTGTTTGTTTCAACATTTTCCTCTTATGTCAGCAAGTATTTTTTTTTACTACAAACCTGTTTTCAGAAGCTTTTTGACCAGGTTATATTTCAGAACTGTTACAGTTTAAAACGTTTTTAAATTTAAGAATTTCTATTTTGGTGAGGGACAGAGAAGCCTGGCATGCTGCAGTCCAAAGGGTAGCAAAGAGTTGGACACGACTGAGTGGCTGAACAATAACAATTTACCAGAAGTCACCTTTATAACTGGAGAAGGTAATGGCACCCTACTCCAGTACTCTTGCCTGGAGAATCCCATGGATGGAGGAGCCTGGTAGACTGCAGTCCATGGGGTTGCTTAGAGTCGGACACGACTGAGTAACTTCATTTTCACTTTTCTCTTTCCTGCACTGGAGAAGGAAATGGCAACCCACTCCAGTGTTCTTGCCTGGAGAATGCCAGGGACGGGGGAGCCTGGTGGGCTGCCATCTATGGGGTCGCACAGAGTCGGACACGACTGAAGCGACTTAGCAGCAGCAGTAACAGCACCTTTATAACATGGAAAAAAGTTCACAGAATAAGAGAAGACATTAATTATATATAATCAGCAAAGGACTAGTTTCTAGAACATATCAGTTTTCTAAAAACCATTAAGAAAATCAGAGCTATCCAATAAATGAACAAAAGATGTAAGAAGACATTTCACAAAAGAGGATATCCAAATTACCAAAAAATATAAAATATATTCATCTGCATTGAGATTATGTAGCAGAAAACGTAGATAAAAAGCACGATGTGATACCATAAAATACACACTAGAATAATTACAGTAAAATGATGGAAAATATAAAGTATTAAGGATTTGGGATGCCTGAATCTCTCATTACCTGCTGGTGGGAGTAGCGATTAGTAAAACCGTTTTGTAAATCTGCTTGGCAGAATCTATCAAAGCTAAAAAGGTACACAGCCGGTAACCCAACAACTTTACTCCTAGATTTATACCTAGCATAAAATGCATATGTTTGCCAAAGATATGTATGAGAATATTCACAGCAGCACTTATAATCCACCAAAATGACAATTACCCAGGTTCCTGTCATTGAGTTAAGTGTGTTATATTCACAGAACAAAATGCCATACTGTAACAATGAGAATGGGTAATTATCAACAATATGGAACAATATGGATAAATTTCACACACATAATTTTGAGCAAACTAAGTCATAAAGAAACACACACACACACACAAACACCAAGATGTCATTCAGATATGGTAGAAAGACACACAAAATTAACCCATGCTGTTAGAAATGAGGGAAGAGGTTACACTCACAGATGGAGTGACTGGAAGTAAAGAGAAACCTCTGTAGTATTGGTAATTATCTGGGGTATTCATTTGTTTGTTTTGTTTCAGGATTTTTAATCTCAGAGCAATTAGGCAAGGCTATTTAGCTAGAAAATTTTTCAAGCTGTACATTCATATGTGATCATTTTTGGATGTTGATTAAACTTCAATAGAAAGTTTTTTTAAAGAGTGGAGAAGAAGAGGTTTTATTTATTTTTTTCATCAGAAGGTCCCTAATTTTCATTGTATATTTCTCTTTTATGCTATTGCACATATTTTTTCTTTGAATAATAAGATTTTGTTTTTATTAATAGACAAAATTCCAATCCAAGCTGGGCCCCATTATATACATCTTGTATTATATAACATGAGAGAGAGAGGATACAAGCTATTTAATTCTAATATTTCCACTTCTGGAATAAAAACCAGAAGTTTCAGATTTAAATAGTTTTTATTAGAACCACCCATGGCAAGAAAGCAGGCCCAACATGTGTGCCTCAAATTATTCCTGTCATCAGACTTTTCAACATACTCAGAATATGTAATCTTTTATTTTTATGATAGAAATACATTAACTTATTCAATTTTACAAACTTTAAAAATATCATTAAATATTCAAAGCAAAGACCCATCTTTAAAATGTTATGAATATTTCTTTAAAGAAATTTTATGCTGAATTTATCAGAACAAGCAAGTAGGCTTTCTTTTGAAAAAAGGAGGGGGGAATCCACAATATTAAAAACAGAGACCATAAACATAATAGTATATGCTGCATTATGAATACTGAATTTAGGATTTTCATAATGATTTTTATTTAAAATTCTTGCAAGTTCATGTGCCCATGGACTATAAATATTCAATGGTTGATATACTGAAATTCTATCTTTTTTGTATCTGTAAGAAAATTATCAATCTGGTATGTGAGCTGGGAGCCTTGTTAGGTCTGATGAAAGGGAGCCACTGGGATTCTTCTCTTTTATAATGGAAAAATATCATCGTTTTCTGATTTCATATGTCCAACAAATACCTTCTACATAATACAAAGTATTCCACACACAAATACTCATGCACCCTTTTGCAGGTACAACCTAAATACCTGGCCTTCCCAGGTGGTGCTAGTGGTGAAGACACGCCTGCCAGTGCAGGAGATGAAAGAGACACGGGTTTGACCCCTGGGTCAGGAAGATCCCCCGGGGTGGGGGGGCATGACAACCCACTTCAGTATTCTTACCTGGAGAATCCCAGGGACAGAGGAGCCTAGTGGACTACAGTCTATGGAGTTGCATAGAGCTGTATATGACTGAGCGACTAACAGTTACTTATTTACTAAAATACACATGCTAAATAAAATGACCCCAAATAAACCAATTAAATAAAACAACACAATCTTCCTAAGTGTCTTGACACATTCATGTTATTTCACTCATTTCTAACTCATATATTACTTGAAATTACCAAATTAATGTAATTGTCACTATTGGCTTTGGCTTGAGTGTAGAAAGTTGAAAAGTGTATCATTTCTACTGTAACACTAATCAAAACAACTGGTTAATTATTTTTAAGATCAAAATATTTTAGTGACTCCATCAACTTCATGAGGTTTCCTGACAATCACATAACTTAAAATCTGAAAAGGAGGACTCTCCAGGGGAAAAGTAAATAGGATTACTGGCTTGCCTGTAACAGGTACAAAATGCCATACAAGTTGGAAGAAATATTCAGTTGAAATTCTTAATAAATGGATAAAAGCCGAGTGTGCTAGTGCACATATATAAAAATATGGAATTTTATGAACACAAGAGGAACTGACATCCACTTGAAGGCTCTTTTCCACACACTTCACTATATGTTCTCAAGAAAGACTGATTAGAGGACCATGGTCTAGACATAGCTTTACTTATCATGCAAGCCTAGCACAGAAGAAAAATAGCTTCTGTGGAAAGATACAAATTCCCACTGGGATTCTTCTTTCTTATATCTCCTATAGAAGAAAAGTCTAAAGATGTAAGGGAAGCAAAACAAACACTGCCATCCCCAGGCCATAGATAAAACCCATTACAGCTAAGGGAAGAGAAACCGTAACAAAAAACAGCTCCTACTTCTTGCCTTCCCTGGGGACTCTGACAATGCAGGAGACCCAGGTTCAATCCCTTGGTTGGGAAGATCACCTGGAAAAGGAAACGGAAACCCACTCCAGTATTCTTGTCTGGGTATCCCATGGACAGAGAAGCCTGGCAGATTACAAAGAGTTGGACACAACTGAGTGACTAAATGATACTTTTGGGATAGGCCATGAATATATCCTGATCTGAGACCACAGGAACTTCTCTATTACTGATCACTGAGAAGTCTCCATTCCTGGCAGCCAGAGGCGTGAAACCTGCGTAAAACTGAAGTACAACCACAACAGCAGAGATTTCCCTTTCTACCAACCTAGCAAGTGTAGCAGCCGTCTAATCCTAGAGAAAAATCAAGAGAGAGATATCGTCTTTAAAGGCAGATGTAATGGGAAGACCTAAAACTAAAGGTGGAACAAACAACAACAAAAAACTCTCTGGAACATCAGCCCCAAACATAAAACACAGGTAACTCAGAGGCATTTGATCCAGTGGTACACTGAGGGTAGCCACAGCAAGAAATCGGACTTAGCTAAACCCCTGACTAAAGTGACTCAAACCTCAACACTAAAAACAGAAAAAAGAGGATGTGTGCATTTCCAAGCAAGAACATAATCTATCTAATTTTCTGCTATTCTACACAAGTCACCTGTATTTCAGCCCCAAATTACAAACATATCCAGAACCACGAAAAAACATACATGGTCAAGAAACAAAGTAATCAACAAAACCAGATTCAGATATGACAAAGCTGTTGGAACTATCAGACAGGGAATTTATAACAAATTTAGCTAAATCAAAGGCTGTAGTGGAAATGGTAGACAACATGCATTGTCTATGGTAAACAATAAAAAAGAACATAATAGAAATGCTAGAAACGAAATACACAGTAAGTTTGATAAATAATGTTTCCAGTGGTCCCATCAGTAGATGATACTTATAAGGAAAAAATCAGGTAACTGAAGAAACTGATCAAACTGAAATACAAAGAGGAAAAAGATGAAAGATTAAATTTAAAACAAAACAGAACATAATGAAGCCAGAGACGATGGGAAAATATAAATTTAGCATACATGTTAATAGACCTATGAGAGGAGAAAAGTGAAAAAAATGGGGCAAAGGTGAAAATGTATAAGAAATTTCTAAAATTAATGAAAAATAAAAGCAACATGTTCAGGAAGCTTGGAAAATATAAAGAAAATAATTAAAACAAAAACAAAATAACAACAAGCTTGTCATAAGTTATTTAAGCAGCTAAAAATCTAAGATAAATAAAACAGCCAGAGAATATACCATATTGTGTACAGATAAACAACAGTAAAATTTACATCAGAATTTTTGTCAGTGAAAATACAAAAGTGCCATCTGGATTTTGCTTAAGAAAGTCAATTCAGAATTGTATACTCAGTGAAGATATCTTTCAAAAATGAAGCCGCAGTAAAGGCTCTTTTTCAGACACAGAAAAGCAGAGTTCTTTATTGAAGACCTAAATACAATAAATTTTAAAGAAAGTTCTTCTGTCATAAAAAATAAAATAGTAAAAATTTTTATCTACATATAGATATTGATAATGTTATTAATTCAAATAAAGATGATTATATAGATGAATAATAATAATAAACATGATTATATAATCTACTTTTTATTCTTGTAGTTGCTCTAGAAATGAAAGGATAACTGACTGCTTTAAACAAAATGGTAGCAATGTAGGACTTCCCTGGTGATCCAGTGGTAAAGAATCCATCTGCCAATGCTAGGGACATGGGTTCGATTCTTGGTCCAGGAAGATCCCATATGCCTCAGGGCAACTAAACCTATTTGCCACAACTACTAAGCCTGTGCTCTGTAGCCCACAAAATACAACTACTAAAGCCCATGTGTCCTACAGCCTGTGTGCCTCAACAATAGAAGTCACCACAATAAGCCTGTGCATGACAACCAGAGAGTAGCTCCTGGTGACTGAAACTAGACAAAGCATTTGCACAGCAATGAAGACACTGCATAGTCAAAAATAACTAACTAAATATTTTTTTAATTACAAAAAATAGTAGCAATGAACTTATGTGTTTATAGCATATTTAGAAATAAAATAGCACAATGGATTAGAGAATCTGTTGTAAGATAATTTCTCTGTACATGAAGCGGTACAGTATTATTTGAAGGTAAATTGGGATTAAAGAGGTAAATTGGGGAGTCTAGGTTAACAACAAAATTAGTTTTAAAAAATAGGTTTTGAAATGTGGTGTTGGAGAAGACTCTTGAGAGTCCCTTGGACTGCAAGGAGATCCAACCAGTCCATTCTGAAGGAGATCAGCCCAGGGTGTTCTTTGGAAGGAATGATGCTAAAGCTGAAACTCCAGTACTTTGGCCACCTCATGCGAAGAGTTGACTCATTGGAAAAGACTCTGATGCTGGGAGGGATTAGGGGCAGGAGGAGAAGGGGACAACAGAGGATGAGATGGCTGGATGGCATCACTGACTCGATGGGCATGAGTCTGAGTGAACTCCAGGAGTTGGTGATGAACAGGGAGGCCTGACATGCTGCGATTCATGGGGTCGCAAAGAGTCGGACACGACTGAGCGACTGAACTGAACTGACACCCCACAAAGGTATATCCTGTTGGAATTCCTCAGTGGCCGTGGTATAAGACTGGAGGGTCCGAGCCTCTGGATCTAGGAAGAGGTCATTGACATAAAGTAAAGGTCTCCCATGCTGCTGCTGCTGCTGCTAAGTCTCTTCAGTAGTGTCCAACTCTGTGCGACCCCAGAGACAGCAGCCCACCAGGCTCCCCTGTCCCTGGGATTCTCCAGGCCAGAACAGTGGAGTGGGTTGCCATTTCCTTCTCCAAGGTCTCCCATAGAGAATCTCAAAAGGAATAAGACCAACCTGTTCCTAATGGGCAAAGGGGTGTGGAAGAGAGCTATTGGTAAAGCCTCCTTCCATCCAAGGGAAGTCTCTTGGATTATCTTTCTTATCTCTGATTTTAAGAATTGGTTGGCTCTTTCTACTTTTTCTAAAGACTGATGCCTCCAGGCACAATGGAGATAGTTAGTAATACCCCATTTTTACCCTGTAGCTCAGTCAGTAAAGAAACTGCCTGCGATTCTGGAGACCTGGGTTTGATCCCTGGGTTGGGAAGATCCCCTGGAGAAGGAAATGGCAACACACCCAAGTATTCTTGCTTGGAAAATCCCATAGGCAGAAGAGACTAGCAGGCTATAGTCCATATGTCGAAAGAGTTGGACACAACTTAGCACTATTTTTCTTTCTTTCAATGCTTTAGAGATCCGTTGGGTGGACCTTAGAAGTAAATGATGTCCCATTGTCACTTTGTAATGACCTGGGCTAAGCAAATCTCGGAATGATTTCATGGAACAGTTTCTTTTACCACCTCCTGAGTGGACATGGAACAACAGACTGGTTCCAAATAGGAAAAGGAGTACGTCAAGGCTGTATATTGTCACCCTGCTTATTGAACTTCTATGCAGAGTACATCATGAGAAACGCTGGGCTGGAAGAAGCACAAGCTGGAATCAAGATTGCCAGGAGAAATATCAATAACCTCAGATATACAGATGACACCACCCTTATGACAGAAAGTAAAGAGGAACTAAAAAGCCTCTTGATGAAAGTGAAAGAGGAGAGTGAAAAAGTTGGCTTAAAGCTCCACATTCAGAAAACGAAGATCAAGGCATCTGGTCCCATCACTTCCTGGCAAATAGATAGGGAAACAGTGGAAACAGTGACTGACTTTATTTTGGGGGGCTCCAAAATCACTGTAGATGGTGATTGAAGTCATGAAATTAAAAGACACTTACTCCTTGAAAGGAAAGTTATGACCAAACTAGATAGCATATTGAAAAGCAGAGACATTACTTTGCCAACAAAGGTCTGTCTAGTCAAGGCTATGGTTTTTCCAGTGGTCATGTATGGATGTGTGAGAGTTGGACTGTGAAGAAAGCTGAACGCCGAAGAATTGATGCTTTTGAACTGTGGTGTTGGAGAAGACTCTTGAGAGTCCCTTGGACTGCAAGGAGATCCAACCAGTCCATCCTAAAGGAGATCAGTCCTCAGTGTTCATTGGAAGGACTGATGCTGAAGCTGAAATTCCAATACTTTGGCCACCTCATGCAAATATTTGACTCATTGGAAAAGACCTTGATGCTGGGAAGGATTGAAGGCAGAAAGAGAAGGGGACGACAGAGGATGAGATGGGTGGATGTCATCACCGACTCGATGGACATGAGTTTGGGTAAACTCTGGGATTTGGTGATGGACAGTCCGGGCAGCACGCCTGGCGTGCTGCGATTCATGGGGTAGCAAAGAGTCAGACACACTGAGCGACTGAACTGAACTGAACTGAGTGTCTCAGGGTCTTCCCTGATAGCTCAGTTGGTAAAGAATCCACCTGCAATGCGGGAGACTCCCGTTCAAATCCTGGGTCGGGAATATCCCCTGGAGAATGTATAGGCTTCTTGGGCTTCCCTTGTGGCTCAGCTGGTAAAGAATCCGCCTGCAATGTGGGAGACCTGGGTTTGATCCCTGGGTTGGGAAGATCCCCTGGAGAAGGGAAAGGCTCCCCACTCCAGTATTGTAGCCTGGAGAATTCCATAGACAGTCCATGGGGTCGCAAAAAGTCGGACACCATTGAGTGACTTTCACTTTCACAGCCTTCTCAGTCCTGGTAGGAAGGTCTTCAATCCACCCTGTGAATGCATTTATCATGACTAATGGGTATTTATACCCTTGAGAAACTGGCATCTGCCAGTTCTCTTCTGGGTAGGTCCAACACCACTGAATGGCCTGGGCCAGATGGGGCCTTTGAGCTCCTTGTGGTTGTTTAACTGGCAAGTGGGACAAGAGGAGACCACTTTCCTTAAAGTCATTTAGATGCCTGTTCCTCTGAAGGACTTTTCTAGTAATCTTTGGAGAGCCTTCTCCCCTAAATGAGTGGTGGCATGTAAGGAGTTAACCAACTTCCATTGGAGGTTCCCAGGCAGAAAAAGGAGTCTCTCCTTTTGGAACCACCCCATATGATCTTCCTGAAAGCCCTCACTCCTGGCTTTAAGAGTCTCACCTTCAGTATATGAAGGAGTTTCTGGCAATGAGGCTGTGGAACTAAGGTGGCAATCCCTATTAGGTCATGGTTCTGCAGCGCTGCTCTCTTAGCTCCTGGTCTGCTGCTTGGTTCCCTCATGCCAGTTGCATTCTCCCTTTATGGTGTCCTCAACAATGGGAGACTGAAACCTCAGTGGGCAGATGGAATGCCTCCAAGGGCCTAAGTATTTGAACACCATATTAGACTGTGGACCCTCAGGTGGTCAAGCAGCCCCTTTCTTTCCGAATAGCAGCATGTGCATGTAGCACCAGAAAAGCATACTTGGAGTCAAGGTAAATGGCTGCTCTTTTTCCTTTTCCCAGCTCTAGAGCTCAAGTCAGGGCTGTGAGTTCAGTCAATTGGGCTGAAGTACCTGGTGGCAAAGGTTTAGCCTTTATGTTCTCAAAATTGGAGACTACTGCATATCCAGCTCTTCTTTTTCCATCCAAGACAAAACTGCTTCCATCAGTGTACCAGATTTCCTCAAGATTGGTCAGAGGATCTTCTGACAATCCCTCTGGGGTTTTGTGCAGTGATCCAAGGTTTCTAGGCAAGAGTGAAAGGGAAGAGAGCCCTTGGGGGTAGCAGGAGGGTAGCTGGTTTAAGAACCTCATAAGGGGATATAGTCAGGCCTGGATTTTCCATCAGCACTACTTGATATCTGAGGATCCTTTGATTAGGCATACATAAATGGCCTTTCTCATTCAGGAGCTGTTTCACTTGGTGGCTGGTCAAAATAGTTAGTCTGCCCCCAAGAGAGAGTTTTAAAGCATCTTCCATCAGGACTGCAATAGCTGCGATATTTCAAAAGCAGGGAAAGATTTATTCCCAGTAAGGGAGTAGGACACTCAGGGACCACCAGAAACTGATGGAAAAATATGTGTCTATCCCAGCAACAAAAAAGTGCTCGGGTGAATCTTTTTGCAATTGTTTTTCCTGTAGCACCCAAAATGGTACAGGTTTGGGAGAAGGCGGCTCTGGAGTAGGAGGTCAGGACAGAGTAGGTAGACTCTGTGTCAACCAAGAAATTTTCAGACCTACCTGCCACATCCAGTTGCACCCTTGGCTCCAGCCCCGTGGTGGTTATTTGTGATAGGCAGGCTGACTGGAGCTGGCCGCCTCAGTCCTGCTGAATGATCGTGAGGGAAGGCTTCACGCTAGACCTTAAGGTTCTTGGGTCCCGAGGTCAGAGTGTTGCCCAATGTCCCAATGGATAGCATTTGTAGCAAACCATTTTAGGAGACTTGTCATGGTTTGGACACTCTTTAACCCAATGTCTACAGGTTAGGCATTTGCCTTGTGCCTTGTCCTTCAAGGACTTGGGGTTTGCCATAGGGCTTCCCTGGAGGGCAGCCAGTATCTGGACATGCCTTGTCTCTTTCCTTTTCTCCCTTTCCTGGGCCTTGGCCTCCCTCTCCTGTTCTCTGTTATAAAAGGTATTGGTGGCTGTCTGGACCATCTCATGTAAAGAGGCAGCAGAGTCCTACTGCTGTCGCTGTTGTAACTTTAGCCTGATGTCTGGTGCACAATGGGACAGGACTTTGTCCTTTAAAATCACCTGTCCCTCACAAGAGTCTAAGTCAAGACTGGCAAACTTTTGAAGCACCTCTTTTAGACATTCCAGAAAGGCAGTGGGGGTTCTAGTTGGACTCCTGAGTTACTGTTGAGATCAGGTTTCCTTCAGTTTCCATAAGTGGACTTCCTTAGGGGTGAATCTTTCTGAAGTTTATCCTACCCAGTACTGTTGCAATCTGAGAGCCAGGTCAGGGTGCAAATCCCCAGGCAGGCTGAGGCATGACAACCTCCTGAGGACGAGATCCCTAGGCTGGTCAAGGCAGGTCAACCTGCTGGGACCCCATGCTTTGGGCATCTCCAAAGTCTCCAGCATAACTAGTACTGGCTAGGATGAAAGGATTGTAATCTTAACTTATTGCTGGTTTGTCTACCACAGATGGGAACAGGTACCATGATATAAAGCAATCCAAGCCTGTGCCCTGAGACTGGGACAAACAGCCATAAGCCTTATCCTCTTGTTGTTCTGAGGGAATGTAAGTCACTGATTTCTTCCCCTAGTCCTCCATAAGAGCAGTTTAGGGTGTTTCCAATGATAAACATTTCATTGTCATAGACCCACTTTAGGTAATAACAGAAGTAATGATACAGGAGTGGGTTATCTGGTCCTGTTAGGAGCATTCAGTTCAGTTCAGTTCAGTCACTCAGTCGTGTCCGACTCTTTGTGACCTCATGAATCGCAGCACGCCAGGCCTCCCTGTTCATTATCGTCTCTCGGAATTCACTCAGACTCATGTCCATCGAGTTCATGATGCCATCCAGCCATCTCATCCTCGGTCGTCCCCTTCTCCTCCTGCCCCCAATCCCTCCCAGCATCAGAGTCTTTTCCAATGAGTCAACTCTTCGCATGAGGTGGCCAGAGTACTGGAGTTTCAGCTTTAGCATCATTCCTTCCAAAGAAATCCCAGGGTTGATCTCCTTGCATTTTAATAATAAGCTGGGTGGAGCAATGTTGCCTACAAAGGGGCAGGGTCCTGGTTGTAGGAGTTAGTAAGTGGCTTAAGAACAAATTGATAAGAGGCAACAAACCAGATGTTCCAAAAAAAATGGAGTGGAGATTTGATCCAGGGGTATGTTTTTAACTTTAGGAGAAGGGTGGTAAGGGTTTGGGCCCAAACAGCCTGCAAGGCTAACTCCCAAAGTGGCAAACATTATCCCTGGAAGCCCAACTGCCCTTGAAGGGATCCCACCAACAGATGGACTTCTAGCAGGCATTGTGGGCCTGTCATCCACTGTAGTGGGATCACTGAGAGATGTTGTTGTTGCACATGTTGTAGGAAACATGGAAGATGAAGACCTGAATTTCTAGAGGGATTGGGTATTACAGTATTTCTCTCCCAAAGGCTAGTTATTTTCAGGTTGTCCCTCCAGAAGATTGTAGAGGTAACAGTGCGGGCCCAGAGGGGCTCAGGAAAAGAGTATGAAACAGGATGGAAGGGTGCAGAGCACAACTTTTGAAAGAATTACATAGCCCAAGGGCTTAACACAAACTGATTAAAACCAAATGGGTCCAAGATGACAGAAAGTCAAAGGCAACTAAACCTTCATCCTCAATCTGCAAGCTAAGTGACACACCCATTAGGCACCTTGAATATTTCATTTCAGTTCAGTCGCTCATTTGTGTCCCACTCTTTGTGACCCCATGAATCACAGCATGCCAGGCCTCCCTGTCCATCACCAACTCCCGGAGTTCACTCAAACTCATGTCCATCGAGTCGGTGATGCCATCCAGCCATCTCATCCTCGGTCGTCCCCTTCTCTTCCTGCCCCCAATCCCTCCCAGCATCAGAGTCTTTTCCAATGAGTCAACTCTTCGCATGAGGTGGCCAAAGTACTGGAGTTTCAGCTTCAGCATCAGTCCTTACAATGAACACCCAGGACTGATCTCCTTTAGAATGGACTGGGTGAATCCCCTTGCAGTCCAAGGGACTCTCAAGAGCCTTCTCCAACACCACAGTTCAAAAGCATCAATTCTTCAGTGCTCAGCTTTCTTCCCAGTCCAACTCTCACATCCATACATGACCACTGGAAAAACCATAGCCTTGACTAGATGGACCTTGGTTGGCAAAGTAATATCTCTGCTTTTCAAAATACTATCTAGTTTGGTCATAACTTTCGTTCTAAGAACTAAGCGTCTTTTAATTTCATGGCTGCAATCAGCATCTGCAGTGATTTTGGAGCCCGTCAAAATAAAGTCTGACACTGTTTCCACTGTTTCCCCATCTATTTCCTATTAAGTGATGGGACCAGATGCCATGACCTTAGTTTTCTGAATATTGAGCGTCAAGCCAACTTTTCACTCTCCTCTTTCACTTCAAGACACTATCAAAAGACCAAGGAGTTGGTGGTTCTCCAGTTGTTGGAATGATCCTCCCACTCATTCAGTTCACTTCAGTTCAGTCTCTCAGTCATGTCCAAGTCTTTGCGACCCCATGAATTGCAGCATGCCAGGCCTCCTGTCCATCATCAACTCCCGGAGTTCACTCAAACTCATGTCCATCGACTCAGTGATGCCATTCAGCCATCTCATCCTCTGTCGTCCCCTTCTCCTCCTGTCCCCAATTCCTCCCAGCATCAGAGTCTTTTCCAATGAGTCAATTCTTCACATGAGGTGGCCAAAGTACTGGAGTTTCAGCTTTAGCATCATTCCTTCCAAAGAACACACAGGACTGATCTCCTTCAGAATGGGCTGGTTGGATCTCCTTGCAGTCCAAGTGACCCTCAAGAGTCTTCTCCAACACCACAGTTCAAAAGCATCAATTCTTTGGCATTCAGCTTTCTTCACAGTCCAACTTTTACTCCATACATGACTACTGGAAAACCATAGCCTTGACTAGCCAGACGTTTGTAGGCAAAGTAATGGCTCTCCTTTATAATATGCTATCTAGGTTGGTTATAACTTTCCTTCCAAGGAGTAAAGTATAAAGACATAAAGTATAAAGTAACGTAAAGTTGGACACTGTTTCCACTATTTCCCCATCTATTTCCCGTGAAGTGATGAGACCAGATGCCATGATTTTCATTTTCTGAATGTTGAGCTTTAAGCCAACTTTTTCACTCTCCTCTTTCACTTTCATCATGAGGCTTTTTAGCTCCTCTTCACTTTCTGGCATAAGGAAGGTGTCATCTGCATATCTGAGGTTATTGATATTTCTCCTGGCAATCTTGATTCCAGCTTGTGCTTCTTCCAGCCCAGCGTTTCTCATGATGTACCCTGCAAAGAAGTCAAATAAGCAGGGTGACAATATACAGCCTTGACGTACTCCTTTTCCTATTTGGAACCAGTCTGTTGTTCCATGTCCACTTCTAACTGTTGCTTCCTGACCTGCATACGGGGTTCTCAAGAGACAGGTCAGGTGGTCTGGTATTCCCATCTCTTTCAGAATTTTCCACAGTTTCTTGTGATCCACACAGTCAAAGGCTTTGGCATAGTCAATAAAGAAGAAATAGATGTTTTTCTGGAACTCTCTTGCTTTTTCCATGATCCAGCGGATGTTGGCAATTTGATCTCTGGTTCCTCTGCTTTTTCTAAAACCAGCTTAAACATCTGGAATTTCACGGTTCACGTATTGCTGAAGCCTAGCTAGGAGAATTTTGAGCATTACTAGCATGTGAGATGAGTGCAATTGTGTGGCAGTTTGAACATTCTTTGGCATTGCCTTTCTTTGAGATTGGAATGAAAACTGACCTTTTCCAGTCTTGTGGCCACTGCTGAGTTTTCCAAATTTGCTGGCAGATTGAGTGCAGCACTTTCACAGCATCATCTTTCAGGATTTGAAACAGCTCCACTGGAATTCCATCACCTCCACTAGCTTTGTCCATAGTGATGCTTTCTAAGGCCCACTTGACTTCACATTCCAGGATGTCTGGCTCTAGGTGAGTGATCACACCATCATGATTATCTGGANCAGCTCCTGGTCTTGTTTTTGTTGACTGTATAGAGCTTCTCCATCTTTGGCTGCAAAGAATATAATCAATCTGATTTTGGTGTTGACCATCTGGTGATGTCCATGTGTAGAGTCTTCTCTTGTGTTGTTGGAAGAAGTGTTTGCTATGACCAGTACGTTCTCTTGGCAAAACTCTAGTAGCCTTTGCCCTGCTTCATTCTGTATTCCAAGGCTAAATTTGCCTGTTACTCCAGGTGTTTCTTGACTTTCTACTTTTGCATTCCAGTCCCCTATAATGAAAAGGATATCTTTTTTGGGTGTTAGTTCTAAAAGGTCTTCTAGGTCTTCATAGAATCGTTCAATTTCAGCTTCTTCAGCGTTACTGGTTGGGGCATAGACTTGGATTACCGTGATATTGAATGGTTTGCCTTGGAAATGAACAGAGATCATTCTGTCATTTTTGAGATTGCATCCAAGTACTGCATTTTGGACTCTTTTGTTGACCATGATGGCTACTCCATTACTTCTGAGGGATTCCTGCCCACAGTAGTAGATATAATGATCATCTGAGTTAAATTCACTCATTCCAGTCCATTTTAGTTCACTGATTCCTAGAATGTCGACATTCACTCTTGCCATCTCATTTGACCACTTCCAATTTGCCTTGATTCCTGGACCTAACACTCCAGGTTTCTATGCAATATTGCTCTTTACAGCATTGGACCTTGCTTCTATCACCAGTCACATCCACAACTGGGTATTGTTTTTGATTTGGCTCCATTTCTTCATTCTTTCTGGAGTTATTTCTCCACTGATCTCCAGTAGCATATTGGGCACCTACCAATCTGGGGAGTTCCTCTTTCTGTATCCCATCATTTTGCCTTTTCATACTGTTCATGGGGTTCTCAAAGCAAGAATACTGAAGTGGTTTGCCATTCCCTTCTCCAGTGGACCACATTCTGTCAGAATTCCATCCCACTCATTAGCATATAAAATCACTCAGGCCAGAAAAATTAACCACAGGACATTCCATGGCCAAGGATACTCTCTTTCTGTGATGGCCCACACCCTGTGGAGTATGCTTTCATCTAAATTTGAACAAACCTACTCCCTTTGGCTGTGTCTCTCACTGATTTTTTTTTTTTTTTCCAATTAGACATCTAGAACCTGAGCTTCATTAGGTCCTGAAACTGGGCATAGTGGGTTTTGGCCAGGCTCAAGTTGCAATCAAAGGCAACCCACTCCAGGAATCTTGCCTGGAAAATTCCATGGATGAAGGAACCTCGTAGGAACAGTTCATGGGGTCACAAAGGGTCTGACACGACTGAGAGACTCTGCTTTCTTTTCTTCTGTTCAAGTTGCAGTCAGATACAACTGAGTGAATAAGCATAGTACAGAGTCCCACCACTTGGGCTTGAATCCCATCTTAGGTAAACAGTTTCAAACAAAACTTTTCCACTTCAGGAAAGATGATGGCCTGCCGAACACTTTGTAAACAGTGGCATAGATGGA
The DNA here is from genome assembly GCA_006410635.1 of Cephalophus harveyi. Lineage (NCBI taxonomy): Eukaryota > Metazoa > Chordata > Mammalia > Artiodactyla > Bovidae > Cephalophus > Cephalophus harveyi. The sequence goes on from SJYT01061926.1 coordinate 17,222, forward strand.
GATAGGAGGTGAAGGTCAGGAAGAAAAATCAGTGGGGAAAACATGATGAGGAATCCCCTTCATACCTTGTTGGAAAATGTGCTAAATACCTGACTTGTGCCTACAATTTTCATTGACTTTGTCGACTAAAAAAAGATGTACAACTTGAGAGTTGTGAGTTAAGTTTTATTTGAGGCAAAATGACGACTGCAGCCTGGGAGGAAGCATTTCAGATAGCTCTGATTGACTGCTCCAAAGTGGCTGTGGGAGAAAGTCAATATATAAGGTTTTGGTGAAGGGGGAGTTCAATACCTTTAAGCATTTATTTTACAAAGTTTGTTGCTAGTCATGAGGACCTGTTGTCACCATGAAGGGATTTAGTGCTTTTCTAGATAAGAGGGGGTGCAAGGATTGAGATCATAAAAACTGTTCCTAAACATACCCAAGTATCTAAAGACCTGCCCCACCAGATTCCCTGGAGCACAGAGTGCTTCACTCCCCCCTGAACTCCCTCAGGGATTGTTGAAGATCAACAGCTATAGAAGCATGGGGTTTACTCTCCATAGAGGCAATGGAAAATGTCCTTGTTTTTCAGTCACTGGCAATGCTCTTGGTAAGTGCTAATTTGTAGTTGACAACCTGATCCTTGGCACAAAGAAAATTAAGGACAGAAGAACCCTCAACCACTTGGGCAACAGCTACTAAGACACAGCAGATAGTAGAGCCTTCAAGACATACTAGGGAATAGCCCCTGCCAGAGGCCCTCAGTTGCACCCACTGCTGCTCACCTGTTCACAGGGGGTTCAAGGAAACAAGAAACGATAGACAGTAAAGGAATTAAGATTTTGTTACTCAGATGTCCTTCCATACCATTTCTGTCCTTTATTGTGCCCATCTTTGCATAAAATGTTCCTTTAGTATCTCTAATTTTCTTGAAGAGATCTCTAGCCTTTCCCAATCTATTGTTGTCCTCTATTTCTTTGCACTGATCACTGAAGAAGGCTTTCCTATCTCTCCTTGCTCTTCTTTGGAACCCTGAATTCAAATGGGTATATCTTTCATTTTCTCCTTTGCCTTTAGCTTCTCTTCTGTTCTCAGCTATTTATAAGGCCTCCTCAGACAACAATTTTACCTTTTTGCTTTTATTTTTCTTGGGGATGGTCTTGATCACTGCCTTCTGTAAAATGTCACAAACCTCTGTTCATGGCTCTTCAGGCACTGTTTCAGACCTAATCACTGGAATCTATTTGTCATTTCTACTATATAATTGTAAGGTATTTGATTTAAGTCATACCTGAACGGTCTAGTGGCTTTCCCTCCTTTCTTCAATTTAAGTCTGAATTTTGCAATAAGGAGATCATGATCTGAACCACAGTTAGCTCCTGGTCTTGTTTTTGCTGACTGTATAGAGCTTCTCCATCTTTGGCTGCAAGGAATATAATCATGCTGATTTCGGTGTTGACCATCTGGTGATATCCATGTGTACAGTCTTCTCTTGGATTGTTGTAAAAGGGTGTTTTCTATGACCAGTGCGTTCTCTTGAAAAAACTCTGTTAGCCTTTGCCCTGATTCATTCTGTACTCCAAGGCCAAACTTGCCTGTTACTCCAGGTATCTCTTGACTTTCCACTTTTATATTCCAGTCCTCTGTGATGAAAAGGACATCTTTTTTTGTGTATTAGTTCTAACAGGTCCTGTAGGTCTTCATAGATCATTTCAACTTCAGCTTCTTCAGTAATACTGACTGGGGCAGGACTTGGATTAATGTACTATTGAACGTTTTGCCTTGGAAATGAAGCAGAGATCATTCTGTTGTTTGAGATTGCATCCAAGTACTGGACTTCAGACTCTTTTGCTCACTGTAAGGGCTACTCCATTTCTTCTAAGAGATTCTTGCCCACGGTAGTAGTTATAGTGGTCATCAGAGTTAAATTCACCCATTCCAGTCCATTTTAGCTCACTGGTTCTGAAAGTGTTGATGTTCACTCTTGCCATCTCCTGTTTGATCATTTCAAATTTACTTTGATTCATGGACCTAACATTTCAGGTTCCTACACAATATTGTTCTTTACAGCATCAGACTGTATTTCCATTACTGGTCACATCCACAACTGGGTTTGTTTTTACTTTAGCTCTGTCTCTTCATTCTTTCTAGAGTAATTTCTCTACTGTTCTCCAGAAGCATATTGGGCACCTACTGACCCGGGGAGTTCATCTTTCAGTGTCCTACCTTTTTTTGCCTTTTCACCCTGTTCATGGGATTCTCAAGGCAAGAATACTGAAGCGATTTCCCATTGCCTTCTCCAATGGACCATATTTTGTCAGAAATCTCCACCATGACCCATCCGTCTTGTGTGGCCCTGCATGGCATGGCTCATAGTTTCATTGAGTTAGACAAAGCTGTGGTCCAAGTGATCAGTTTGATTGGTTTCCTGTGATTGTGGTTTTCATTCTGTCTGCCTTCTGATGGATAAGGATAACAGGCTTATGGAAGCTTCCTGACAGAGCAGAAGATACTTCTAACAGAAATAGAAAATATTAAGATGTGGAAAGAATAAAGAAAATTCAGTCACTCAGTCGGGTCAAACTCTTTGTGAGCCCATGGACTGCAGCACACCAGGCCTCCCTGTCCATCACCAACTCCCGGAGTTCACTCAAACTCATGTCCACTGAGTTGGTGATGCCATCCAACCATCTCATCCTCTGTCAACCCTTTCTCCTCCCACCTCCAATCTTTCCCAGCATCAGGGTCTTTTCCAATGAGTCATCTCTTCACATCAGGTGGCCAAAGTATTGGAGTTTCAGCTTCAGCATCAACCCTTCCAATATATATTCAGGACTGATTTCCTTTAGGATGGACTGGTTGGATTTCCTTGCAGTCCAAGGGACTCTCAAGAGTCTTCTCCAATACCACAGTTGAAAAGCATTAATTCTTCAGTGCTCAGCTTTCCTTACAGTACAACTCTCGCATCCATACAAACATACTTGGAAAACTATATCTTTGACTAGACGGACCTTTGTTGGTAAAGTAATGTCTCTGCTTTTTAATATGCTATCTAGGTTGGTCATAGCCTTTCTTCCAAGGAGTAAACATCTTTTAATTTCATGGCTACAGTCACCATCTTCAGGGATTCTGGAACCCAAAAAAATGAATTCTCTCACTGTTTTCCCATTTATTTGCCATGAAGTGATGGGACCAGATGCCATGATCTTAGTTTTCTGAATGTTGAGTTTTAAGCCAACTTTTTCACTATCCTCTTTCACTTACATCAAGAGGCACAAATACACAGAAGAACTATACAAAAAAGATCTTCATGACCCTGATAACCACGATGGTGTGATCACTCATCTAGCGCCAGATATCCTGGAATGTGGTCAGATGGGCCTTAGGAAGCATCACTCTGAACAAAGCTAGTGGAGGTGATAGAATTCCAGTTGAGTTATTCAAATCCTAAAAGATGATGCTGTGAAAGTGCTGCACTCAATATGCCAGCAAATTTGGAAAACTCAGCAGTGGCCACAGGACTGGAAAAGGCCAGCTTTCATTCCAATCCCAAAGAAAAGCAATGTCAAAGAAGGTTCAAAGTACCACACAATTGCACTCATCTCACATGCTAGCAAAGTAATGCTCAAAATTTTCCAAGCCAGGCTTCAAAAGTATGAGAACCATGAACTTCCAGACAGTTAAGCTGGAAATAGAAAAGGCCAAAGAACCAGAGATCAAATTGCCAACATCTGTTGGATCATTGAAAAAGCAAGAGAGTTCAGAAAAACATCTATTTTTGCTTTATTGACTATGCCAAAGCCTTTGACTGTGTGGATCACAACAAACTGTGGAAGATTCTGAAAGAGATTGGAATACCAGACCACCTGACCTGCCTCCTGAGAAATCTGTATGCAGGTCAGGAAGCAAGAGTTAGAACTGGACATGGAACAACAGACTGGCTCCAAATCACAAAACAGGTACATCAAGGCTGTATATTGTTACTCAGATTTTTTAACTTATAAGCAGAGTATATCATGTGAAATGCTGGGCCAGATGAAGCACAAGCTGGAATCAGGATTGCCAGGAGAAATATCAATAAACTCAGTTATGCAGATGACACCACTCTTATGGCAGAAAGCAAATTAGAACTAAAGAGGCCTCTTGATGAACATGAAAGAGGAGAGTGGAAAAGTTGGCTCAAAACTCAACATTCAGAAAACTAACATCATGGCATCCATCTCTGTCATTTCATGGCAAATAGATGGGGAAACAATGGAAATAGTGAGAAACTTTATTTTTGGCGGGCTCCTAAAACTCTTCAGATAGTGACTGCATCCATGAAATTAAAAGCTTGCTCCTTGGAAGAAAATCTATGACCAACCTAGACAGCATATTAAAAAGCAGAGACATTACTTTGCCAACAAAGGTCCATCTAGTCAAAGCTATGGTTTTTCCAGTGGTCATGTATGGATGTGAGAGTTGGACTGTAAAGAAAGCTGACTGCCAAAGAATTGATGCTTTTGAACTATGGTGTTGGAGAAGACACCAAAAAGTCCCTTGCAAGGGTATCCAGCCAGTCCATCCTAAGGAATCAGTCCTGAATATTCATTGGAAGAGCTGATGCTGAAGCTGAAAGTCCATTACTTTGGCCTCCTAATGCAGAGAACTAACTCATTTGAAAAGATCTTGATGCTGGGAAAGATTGTAGTTAGGAGAAGGGGACTATAGAGGATGAGACAGTTGGAAGGCAACACTGACTCAATGGACAAGAGTTTCAGTAGGCTCTGGGAATTTGTGATGCACAGGGAAGGCTGCCATGCTGCAGTTACATCGGGAGAAATAGCAAGTCACATCGGACACTACCGACCATATGACTAAACTCGAACGGATTGCCTTCCAGCCATTGGAGTGATGACCTCTTATCTTAACCAGAGGTCTTCTGGAATCTGAGAGTGAGCCACATGAGATTTCTGCTGAGTTAGTTTTTGCTTTCCCTGTTTCCAGCATGCTGGGCTTCTTGTCACTTCTATTGCACTGGGTCTTCCTCACTTTCAGCTTCCACTGCAGGAGCTTTTGCTAAGTTGGGCTTCTGCTGTGCTTGGTTTCCACTTCACAGGGGTCAAACCTAGGTTGTTTGAGCCAGGTTAAATCTGAGAAATGAAACCAGAAATGTTGGTGAAGTGTGTAATCTCCTCTGTCTTGCTGCAGCAAAGATTTGAAACAGCAGACAAGTGTTATAGCTCGGTTACAGCTTAGTTTTATTTGGCAAGCAAAGGAAAGCTCATCCTTGAGGTGTGAATGCAGGCTGATCCCATAGGAGAGGCCTCAATCTGTCTTGGCTTCCAATCTTTTATACATGTCTCTCCTCTCCACCTTGAGCCTGCCCTATGCAAATTGGTCTAGCCAAGAAGGGTCATATTTGTTTCACCTGAAGTCCATGGATTCTCTTTTGTTCTGCTTTTGCAGGCTTTTCCCTTTCTTTGTCTTTTAGCCACCACTATTTTGGACTGCATTTTCCTATTCTAACTACCTAACAACAGTAAAGCCATTAATAGTAACTGACTATATATAACTACTTCTTCAGAGACACTATGACAATCAAAAGTTTTTTAACATTCCATTATTGTAGTTTTTGAAAATTTTCACATGGAAATTTTGCATAGTTGTGTGCATTTATCAAATCATAATTTGGATCAGATGTATCATTATACATAATACAGAAACATGAAGAGAAAATGCCTCTCATTTTCTCTAAAAACAAACTTTATAAATAAAAGTTATGTTTCAGTTACAGAACAAATTATAGCATATAACCAGGAATATTCAAAGATAAGAAAAAGGAGAAATAAAAGTATTTAACAATAAGATACAGCAGAGAACTTTTAAGCCTTATTTCCAAATCCATCCAAGAGCTATAGGAAAGATAGAAGCCTTCAGATATAAGCTTTCATTATTAAAAACCACTGAGAGCCATTGTAAGAAGACACAACTATTTTACTTAATGGCCCTTTAGGGGCTAAGGTAGTTATGTTAAGAATACATACATCTCCTTTTTGTTTCCTTTACCTGATTATCAGTACATAGCCTGCAGTTCCATAGCTATCTTTTTTTATCAACTATTCACATTTTGGTTGTCACAAATTCACTAGATAATTGGTCTTTCTGCCTTAATTGATTTGAAGTGCATGTCATTTCAAAACTAGAGGACAACGGACTCAATTTCTAATGACAGGCAAGTATGGTTTTCAAAGGTTGAGTTGATGGTGTTTTGACTAGACAAATGAGCTATTAAGGTCCTTTAAACAATTCATTAGTTGCTAATGGTTTTAGGGACATCTGTTAATGACACTGAATTTGATCAATTTTAGGTACAACTTTACTGCTGGGAAATTCAGCTACCAAATCACTCAGATTTAAATGAGGTTAATGCCTGCATATCTATCTTCTTTGTAGAACACAGTTTCTGATCTTTCCTTGTCATCTTTTGTGTCAAAACAACAAAATAATAAAATCTGAAGAGTAAAGTTAATAATTTTTTAACAAAAATTTTACACAAATGACAAATTAATTTTGCATTAGTTTTCAGCAAATTTAGAGACTACATAAATTAACATTTTTGGTACTATAAATCTTTAAATTTTTTTTTGGAGCCACTTTTTCTCAGGGGGGAGGCAAGAATACTGGAGTGGGTTGCATTCCCTTCTTCAGGAGATCTTCCCAACCCAGGGATTGAAGCCGGGTCTCCCGCATTGTAGGCAGACGCTTCACCGTCTGAACCACAAAAGACTCCAAAATGCAGTACTTGAATGCAATCTCAAAAACGATAGAATGATCTCTGTTCATTTCCAAGGCAAACCATTCAATATCACGGTATCAAAGCCTATGCACCAAACAGTAACGCTGAGGAAGCTGAAGTTGAACAGTTCTATGAAGACCTACTCTATCTATCATATCTAGGCCCTTAAATCTATTTCTCACTTCCACTGTATAATCATAAGGGATTTGATTTAGGTCATACCTGAATGGTCTAGCGATTTTCCCTACTTTCCTCAATTTGAGTCTGTATTTGGTAATAAGGAGTTCATGATCTGAGCCACAGTCAGCTCCTGGTCTTGTTTTTGTTGACTGTATAGAGCATCTCCATCTTTGGCTGCAAAGAATAGAATCAATCTGATTTCGATGTTGACCATCTGGTAATGTCCATGTGTAGAGTCTTCTCTTGTGTTGTTGGAAGAGGGTGTTTGCTATGACCAGTGCATTCTCTTGGCAAAATTCTATTAATCTTTGCCCTCCTTCATTCCACAATCCAAGGCCAAATTTGTCTGTTACTCCAGGTGTTTCTTGATTTCCTACTTTTGCATTCCAGTCCCCTATATAACCATCCCCATAGAAAAGAAATGCAAAAAAGCAAAATGGCTGTCTGGGGAGGCCTTACAAATAGCTGTGAAAAGAAGAGAGGTGAAAAGCAAAGGAGAAAAGGAAAGATATAAGCATCTGAATGCAATGAAATTAAAAGACGCTTACTCCTTGGAAGAAAAGTTATGACCAACTTAGATAGTATATTCAAAAGCAGAGACATTACTTTGCCGACTAACGTCCATCTAGTCAAGGCTATGGTTTTTCCTGTGGTCATGTATGCATGTGAGAGTTGGACTGTGAAGAAGGCAGAGGGCCGAAGAATTGATGCTTTTGAACTGTGGTGTTGGAGAAGACTCTTGAGAGTCCCTTGGGCTGCAAGGAGATCCAACCAGTCCATTCTGAAGGAGATCAGCCCTGGGATTTCTTTGGAAGGAATGATGCTAAAGCTGAAATTCCAGTACTTTGGCCACCTCATACGAAAAGTTGACTCATTGGAAAAGGCTGATGCTGGGAGGGATTGGGGGCAGGAGGAGAAGGTGTTGACAGAGGATGAGATGGCTGGATGGCATCACTGACTCGACGGACGTGAGTCTGAGTGAACTCCAGGAGTTGGTGATGGACAGGGAGGCCTGGCATGCTGTGATTCATGGGGTTGCAGTGTCAGACAGGACTGAGCAACTGAACTAACTATGAAAACCTACAAGACCTTTTACAACTAACACCCAAAAAGATGTCCTTTTAATTTTAGGGGACTGGAATGCAAAAGTAGGAAGTCAAGAAACACCTGGAGCAACAGGCAAATTTGGTCTTGGAATACGGAATGAAGCAGGGCAAGGATAATAGAGTTTTGCCAAGAGAACGCACTGGTCATAACAAACACCCACTACCAAGAACACAAGAGAAGACTCTACACATGGACATTACCAGATGGTCAACACCGAAGTCAGATTGATTATATTCTTTGCAGCCAAAGATGGAGAAGCTCTATACAGTCAGCAAAAACAAGACCGGGAGCTGACTGTGGCTCAGATCATAAACTCCTTATTGCCAAATTCAGGCTTAAATTGAAGAAAGTAGGGAATACCACTAGACCATTCAGGTATGACCTAAATCAAATCCCTTATGATTATACAGTGGAAGTGAGAAATAGATTTAAGGGTCTAGCTCTGATAGACAGAATGCCTGATGAACTATGGATGGAGGTTTGTGACATTGTACAGGAGACAGGGATCAAGACCATCCCCATGGAAAAGAAATGCAAAAGAGCAAAATGGCTGTCTGAGGAGACCTTACAAATAGCTGTGAAAAGAAGAGAAGTGAAAAGCGAAGAAGAAAAGGAAAGATATAATCATCTGAATGCACAGTTTCAAAGAATAGCAAGGAGAGATAAGAAAGTCTTCCTCAGCGATCAATGCAAAGAAATAGAGGAAAACAACAGAATGGGAAAAACTAGAGATCTCTTCGAGAAAATTATTAGAGATACCAAGGGAACATTTCATGCAAAGATGGGCTCAATAAAGGACAGAAATGGTATGGACCTAACAGAAGCAGAAGATATTAAGAAGAGGTGGCAAGAATACACAGAAGAACGGTACAAAAAAGATCTTCATGACCCAGATAATCACAATGGTGTGATCACTCACCTAGAGCCAGACATCCTGGACTATGAAGTCAAGTGGGCCTTAGAAAGCATCACTGCGAACAAAGCTAGTGGAGGTGATGGAATTCCAGTGGAGCTATTTCAGTCCTGAAAGATGAAGCTGTGAAAGTGCTGCACTCAATATACCAGCAAATTTGGAGAACTCAGCAGTGGCCACAGGACTGGAAAAGGTCAATTTTCATTCCAATCCCAAAGAAAGGCAATGTCAAAGAATGCTCAAACTATCGCACAGTTGCAATCATCTCACACACTAGTAAAGTAATGCTCAAAATTCTCCATGCCAGGCTTCAACAGTACATAAACCATGAACTTACAGCAGTTCAAGCTGGTTTTAGAAAAGGCAGAGGAACCAGAGATCAAATTGCCAACATCCGCTGGATCATCAAAAAAGCAAGCGAGGTCCAGAAAAACATCTATTTCTGCTTTATTGACTATGCCAAAGCCTTTGACTGTGTGGATCACAATAAACCGGAAAATTCCGAAAGAGATGGGAATACCAGATTACCTGATCTGCCTCTTGCGAAATCTGTATGCAGGTCAGGAAGCAACAATTAGAACTGGACATGGAACAACAGACTGGTTCCAAATAGGAAAAGGAGTACGTCAAGCCTGGATACTGTCACCCTGCTTGTTGAACTTCTATGCAGAGTACATCATGAGAAACACTGGGCTGGAAGAAGCAGAAGCTGGTACCAAGTTTGCTGGGAGAAATATCAATAACCTCATATATGCAGGTGACACCACCCTTATGGCAGAAAATGAAGAGGAACTAAAAAGCCTCTTGATGAAAGTGAAAGAGGAGAGTGAAAAAGTTAGCTTAAAGCTCAACATTCAGAAAACGAAGATCATGGCATCTGGTCCCATCACTTCATGGGAAATAGATGGGGAAACAGTGTCAGACTTTATTTTTGTGGGCTCCAAAATCACAGCAGATGGTGACTGCAATCATGGAATTAAAAGGCACTTACTCCTTGAAAGGAACTTATGACCAACCTAGATAGTATTTTGAAAAGCAGATATATTACTTTACCAACAAAGGTCCGTCTAGTCAAGGCTATGGTTTTTCCTGTGGTCATGTATGGATGTGAGAGCTGGACTGTGAAGAAAGCTGAGTGCCTAAGAATTGATGCTTTTGAACTGTGGTGTTGGAGCAGACTCTTGAGAGTCCCTTGGACTTAAAGGAGATCCAACCAGTCCATTCTAAAGGATCTTAGTCCTGGGTGTTCATTTGAAGGACTGATGCTGAAGCTGAAGCTCCAATACTTTGGCCACCTCATGAGAAGAGTTGACTCACTGGAAAAGACCCTGATGTAGGGAGGGATTGGAGGCAAGAAGAGAAGGGGTTGACAGGATGAGATGGCTGGATGGCATCACCGACTCGACGGACATGAGTCTGAGTGAACTCCGGGAGTTGGTGATGGACAGGGAGGCCTGGCGTGCTGTGATTTATGGGGTCACAAAGAGTGGGACACGGCTGAGCGACTGAACTGAACTGAATTGACTGAAAGCTTTAATGGTCAAAATGAGAAACATATAAAATTCATCCTTCCAATGTAATCATGTATGTAAAAATAATGCATGTCTTTATTTTTTTCTAACATATTAGTTTGGATTCAATATCTATTCCACAGCCTTTGTCATTTTTGATGTGCCTATTCTCCAGTGGGCTTCCCAGGTCACACTAGTGGTAAAGAACCTGCCTGCCTATGCAGGAGGTACAAGAGACTCAAGTTAATCCCTGGGTCAGGAAGATCCCCTGGAGAAGGAAATGGAAATCCACACCAGTATTCTTGCCTGGAGAATCCCATGGACAGAGAAGCCAGGCAGGCTACAGTCCATGGGGTTGCAAAGAGTTGGACATGACTGATGCAATTTAGCAATCTCAGTGAAGGCAGGACACTTGATCACATCCAGTGCTAACATATGGGGAAACCTCTCTCTTCATCTTTTGTCAGTTCTCATGAATACACTGCCCATATTCCCTGAATATTATCCCATTTGATGTGTTCCCCTCAGGTCTGATACCAATGCATTTATCAGGTCATGATACTCTTCTCCCTCTGAAGCCTAGCTCTCTGTCTGAGAAGTTGCCAGGGTATAAAATGCTGGAGTCAACCAGACCTGGATTTGACCTTTGACTCTACTGTTTAATTGCTGTGTGACCTTGAACAAATTGCTCCATCATTCCTAGCCTCAACTTCTTCAGCTCTAATATGGGTAATAAAAAATTACCAAACTGACTGTGCTGTCACCATGTTGTGGTGCTGAATAAGAAAATATATGTAAATCACTTAGCATGCTGCCAAACACACTGTAATGAAGTTAAGCTATTTGGTAGCTATGTATATATTTATCAGCATTAGTTCTTCTTCGAAGATATTGACACAGATCATTGTAAAAACAAAATAAGTAAACAAAAAGCAAACCCCAGAAATAGCGTGCATGACTTGGTTCATCACAAGTATTTATGCAGCATCTTGATACAGCATCTATAATGTGAAAATAATGAGCAATTGTAACAGAATAAATGGAATAAGAGCTATTGTCCCGTCTCTCAAGAACCTTATAATACAACCAAAGAGACAAACATATACCCCCAAAATGACTGCATGTAAGCAAGTTTAACATTGTGTGTGAAGTGCTAATGGAATATTATTGTAGGAATTCTCAGAAAAAAAGTTTCAAATAATTCTGAGATGATAGGTTGAAGCTTAGGCATAAAAGCACTAGTTGAGGAATGTAGAGAAAAAATAATTTTTTTGGTTTTATTGCTGTTTTTGAGACTCTGAGCGTGAGGAACATACACAAAACAGATTTCTGAAAGACAAAAAGCAGTTAGTAAAGTAGATAATATGTGATCATAAATGTAGGAGGAGAACAAACAAAATAAGAGAGAAAGATTTAATCAAGTGTCAAATGCATCCTAGATGCCATATATGACAAATACAAAACAAAAAGGAAAGCAAAACTAAAAATAAAGACCTTTGGATTTTTGCTTGAATTGCTTGGAGCACAGAGCAGAGAATCTTCTTCTTTCAGTACTGTTAGCTCCAGGTTGATGAACAGATTTTATTTTATCAGAAACATGGACTGAGCCTCTACTTATGCCAGGCTAATGATAGTACAGTAACAGTAATGAGAAGATAGCAAAAGCGTAAAGGCCCTTTGATATAATATTTTGTCAGATGAGATGGAAAAAGGGCTTCCTTTTCTTTCAGAAATTAAATCTCTTCACCCAGATTCAATTAATATGTTTCTAAGAAGTGGTTCCATTAGAAAGAACAGTGGTATTAGCACCTCAGAAAAAGACACTCGAGATTGGAGAGACCCTTCTGTGTCCCAATATCCACCATGCAAAGAAGATTCTACTATAGCTGCATAACCCAGCCTTTCACCTGCTCTTTTGCTAGAGTCTACACCAAGATGTCTACTTATTTCCTGAAAGGAGTCCTAACTAAAGAAAGCAAGACAATGCTTTTAAGTTTTTCCTAAACTTGATATATTAAAGGCAGCTCAGTAGACTCCTTGGAGAAGCTATTATGGAAATTTAAATGCCCTTTTAAATATCAAATAAGCCCCTACTAGAGTTATGTTCCATCTCTATGCCATTTTGCTTCCCTATGAAAAAAAAAAAAAAAGCTTATGGATAATGTTCACTGCACTGGGAATATCCGAAGCAATGAATGGCTTTTAGAGTTGATTAAATGCTAAAGTGAGGCTTTTTGATAACCATGAGAGCTGACTATTGTAAGTGTACTCTAGTGTCATGAATATTACTGCTAATACATGATAAGATTTTTAAAAGGACATAATAAAGTACAATAAAGAATAGATCACTTCCTTCCCTTTTGAGGTTTGGAAAGAGCTATCTTCTTTTCCTTTGGTCTTTACAGTAATATTAACAGCAAAAGGGGAGTCCTTTGAAAGTGAGTGACTTGGGCAGGGAGGTTACATAATGAGATTAATAACTTAAAGGAGTGGACTGTGCAATAGTCCATGATGAGACTAAAGATGTTTTAATATCAAAAAGGGCTTTGTGGCTTGCTGGGGAGAATACAATTTAACATTTGAGGGCTGAGATTGACAGAATCTTTTGTTGATTAATAATGGTGGCTGCATCTTTATGAAAACTAATGAGCTTGGGAAATTGTGAGAAGAGCATTTTATAGTACTGAGACTATATTAATATAAAGATATAATAAGTAGAGGGTTATAATGAAATGAACTATTACTCTTTGAGTCAATGTTTCAAATTATATTTAGTTAGAAAAAGTGAAATCTACATATTTAAACAAATGTGTATTCAAAGGATAATGGATTTATAATGGTCAAGAGATTTTTGGAGGGGAGGGACTATAGTATTATTACATCTAAAATATATAATGTATATTTTACTTTCCTTATATTAAGTAGTGGAGAAGACAATGGCACCCCACTCCAGTACTCTTGCCTGGAAAATCCCATGGAAGGAAGAGCCTGGTGGGCTGCAGTCCATGGGGTCGCTAAGAGTCAGACAAAACTGAGCAACTTCACTTTCACTTCACTATATTAAGTAGATATGTTTATACCTTGTATTATATTTATATTACTAAAGACATTAATCATCAGTGCTTTACTGACCATTTCACAAGCATTATATTTGAATTTTACCAGTGTAATTTTATTAAAAATTTTCAACAGTTCAATAATGTTTATAAATTGTAAGAACTAAGACTCAAACCCAAACTCTCAAACTTCAAAGTCCAAGACATATATTTGTTTTTATACATTAATATCTCTAATACATTTTTAAAATATATTATTTTCCAAAGGACTGATAATTAAATAGGGGAGAAGGCACTAATCTCTGTAAAGCTGCAGTAGATAGTTCAATAATAAATTGGTGGAGTAAGAGAACACAGAGATGACCTCCTTCTACATACACATCAAAAATACACCTACATGCAGAGAAATTCTCTCTGAAAACAAATCTGAGACTGGTAGAAATTCTCTTATATAATTAAGACTGTAGTAAAGATACACATAGATTGGGTAGAAAGGGAAAAGAATTAGGTTGGTCATATGTCTTTGGATGGAGAAAGCAATGACAACCCACTCCAGTACTCTTACCTGGAAAATCCCATGGATGGAGGAGCCTGGTGGGCTGCAGTCCATGGGGTTGCTAGGAGTGGACACGACTGAGCGACTTCACTTTCACTTTCCACTTTCATGCACTGGAGAAGAGAATGGCAACCCACTCCAGTGTTCTTGCCTGGAGAATCCCAGGGACGGGGGAGCCTGGTGGGCTGCCGTCTATGGGGTTGCACAGAGTCGGACACGACTGAAGCGACCTAGTGGCAGTAGTAGTATGTCTTTAGAAGAAGACACAAAGGAGAAGGGGGGTTATACAGAGACCCTCCCTGGGCAGGCAGAGGGGTGGGGTGGGTTTCAATTCAAACTACCTATTGCGTGGCCCAGCCCTGAGGTCAGACACTGGTAGGATAAATCCCCTTAGTCAGTTTCAAAACCAGTGGGACTGATAGCATAGCTGTAAGCCTAGTCTCCACTCATGAAGAGTACACATATTTTACTCTAGAAAAAGGAAGGAAACAGACTGAAACTGCCTTGAACCCCAGCTGGATTTCTGTGACCACTCCAATATGCTCCCCAGCCGAAGTTGAGTACCCACTTAGGATCACTTGCTCCAAGCATAGCTCCACACTAGAGTGAAGACTGCCTCAGCTAAAGAAAATGCATAGTTGTATTGCTAGCTCAGACCCACCATGGTATCCTAACAAGGCAAGGTCAGCCATTTCTGGCAGTCACAGGGGAGCAATGAATCAGATGCAATCCAGAACTCTGGAGCTGAGACCATCCAGCATGCAACCAGCCCATGCTGAGTATATGCCTCAGCCCCTCTTGCTCGGTGACTGTTGCTACTCCACCTACAGCCATGCCTCCTACCAAGGTGATTGGTAGGAGGTAATATCACCCAGGATATGCTGGGTGACTGCTCCCAGCATATCCTGTAGAAAGGTCATGCTGATATCAGACATGACTCTTCCACCAAAGCCACTGGGTAGACACATTGTATAGGGACACTCCCACATAAGGACACCACATCAAGACCCCAATAGGTAGCTGTTTTGACTAATTTCATAGAGACAGAAAGTTAAGCAAAATGAGAAGACATAGGAAGTTGTTTCAAATGAAAAAAACACTGAAAAAACAATTAGAGAAACAGATAATTTACCAATTGAGATCAAAGCAGTATAGTATGGGAACAAAAACAGACATAAATCAGTGTAACAGAGTAGAGAGCCCAGAAATAAACTCATACAACTATGATCAATTAATATAAGACAAAGGAGGCAAGAATACATAATAGAGAAAAGACAGTCTCTTCAATAATAATGTTGGAGAAACTGGACAGCTACATGTAAAAGAATGAAATTAGAACACTGTTTAATACCATATACAAACATAACCTCAAGATGGATTAAAGATTTAAATATAAGATTAGAATTCATATAAATGCTAGAAGAAAACAGGCCAAACATCCTTTGGCATACATTACAGTAACATTTTTTTTTTCCTTGATTTGTGTTCCAAGGCAAAGGAAATAGAAGAAAAATAAACAAATGGGATCTAATTTAACTTAAAAGCTCTTGCACAGCAAAGTAAACCACTGGAAAAATGAAATGACAACCTATTGAATGGGGAACATATTTACAAATGATATTACATATAAGGGGTCAATATTCAACATAAATAAACAGTTCATACAATTTAGTGTCATAAAATGACCCACTTAAAAATGGGCAGAAGGCCTGAACAGACAGTTTCCAAAGAAGATATGCAGATAACCAGTAGGCACATAAAAAGGTAAATATTATACTATTAATAATATTGAGAATTTTTGTCTAAAATTTTATGACTATTGCCTGATCATCAAAAGGGCTTTTTTTAGATGCATAAAAAGTGGGGCGTAAGTAAATTATCCCTGAAGCAGAAGAAAGGACTATTCTCCTGCTCTTGTCAACAAGTGGAGGTGTTTTGCACATAAAGCAAAACAACTTTCTCACAAATGCCTGCTTTTCAGTGGTGGGAGGTGAGGGGTTGCTACAGAAGTTAAAACATATGACCTGGTAAGTATTTGATTTGGGGCTTTCCGTACAGATAATTTAGTAGGCTAGTTATCAGGAGTGTGAGGGAAAGGATAAAAAGCTGAGTTTTTCTTTCTGACTTCTGACCCTGACTCCAAACATTGGTCCTAAAACTAATTAAGTTTCCAAGCTTCTGCAGTGGTGCATAAGACCCTATTTCTGTTTTTCACAAATGTTAGGTCTTATGTTTACTATTAGTACCTTTCTAGCTTTTATATTTTCCTTCTTTGGTTTTTCTTTTGCATTCATTCTTTTCTTGTTTTAGGTCCTTTTAGTATTATGTTCTTGTAATTCCTTTGTAAATATATTTTGTTTTTTAAACTTTATTGAGATATAGCTGATTTACAATATTGGGTTAGTTTCAGGTATACAACCAAGTGGACCAGTGTGTGTATGTGTGTGTGTGTGCACACATGTGTGTATGTATATATTCTTGTTTATTTTGTGCTATAGGTTATTATAAGATATTAAGTATACTTGCCTATGCTATATAGTAGGTCCTCCTGTTTGGTTACATATTTTATATATGATTGTATATTTTAATCCCAAATTTCTAATTTATCCCTTTCTTTCCCTTTGGTAACCATAAGTTTATTTTCTATGTCTGTGGGTCAATTTAGTTTTATAAATAAGTTAATTTGTATCATTTTTTTAGATTCCACCTATAGCATTATCATATGATATTTTCTTTCTCTGACTTCAGTTAATAAACTATCTCTAGATTCAAACCTCTTGTTGCATATGGCATCATTTTAGTCTTTTTGTGGCTGAGTAGTATTCCTTTGCATCAGGAAGTTAAAAGACAAAAGTATTAAAATCATCTATATATACAAAACACAGTTAAGGGATAATCAAAACAATTGGATATAAAATATGATATCAAAACCAGTCATCAGGAGGGGAGGAAAATACAAGTACAGGGTATTTAAAATATTTTTGAAATTAAGAGAACAGCAACTGAAAAAAATCATCTTTGTATATAGATTGCTAAAATTATGATAACTGCAAACCAAAATCTGTAATAGATATAAACACAGAAAAAAAGAAGAAATCCAAGCAAAAAAAAACTGAAGATAGTTATCAAATCACAGGAAAACAAAAGAAGGGAAAGAAAAAGACCTACAAAAACAAATCCAAAACAATTGACAAAATGGCAATAAGAATATACAATGTTCTCAATGAATAATTACCTTAAATTTAAATGGATTAAAGGCTCCAACCAAAAGAGAGATTAGCTAAATGGATACAAAAATAAGATCTGCATATATGCTACTGACAAGAAACCCATTCCAGATCTAGAGACACATATAGACTGAAAGTAAGGGAATAGAAAAAGGTATTCTGTGCAATTGGAAGTCAAAAGATAACTGGAGTATCAATACTTTTATCAGACAAAATAGAATTTTTAATTGATTATTTTATCATTAAAACTGTATCTAAAAATTCTGAGCTTACTATGTCTTTTTTAGGTACTTCAGTTCAGTTCAGTTACTCAGTTGTGTCCGACTCCTTGTGACCCCATGATCTGCAGCATGCCAGGCCTCCCTGTCCATCACCAACTCTTGAGGTTTACCCCAACTCATGTTCATTGAGTCAGTGATGCCATCCAACCATCTCATCCTCTGTCATCCCCTTCTCCTCCTGCCCTCAATCTTTCCCAGCATCAGGGTCTTTTCCAATGAGTAAGCTCTTCGCATCAGGTGGCCAAAGTACTGGAGTTTCAGCTTCAACATTAGTCCCTCCAATGAACACCCAGGACTAATCTCCTTTAGGATGGACTAGTTGGAACTCCTTGCAGTCCAACGGACTCTCAAGAGTCTTCTCCAACATCACAGTTCAAAAGCATCAATCTTCGGTGCTCAGCTTTCTTTATAGTCCAACTCTCACATCTATACATGACTACTGGAAAAACCATAGCCTTGACTAGACAGACCTTCATTGGCAAAGTAATATCTCTGCTTTCTAATATGCTGTCTAGGTTGGTCATAACTTTCCTTCCAAGGAGTAAGCGTCTTTTAATTTCATGGCTGCAGTCACCATCTGCAGTGATTTTGGAGCCCCCCAAAATAAAGTCAGACACTGTTTCCATTATTTCCCCATCTTCCCTGGTGGCTTAGACAGTAAAGCGTCTGCCTGCAATGTGGGAGACCCGGGTTTGATTCCTGGGTTGGGAAGATCCCCTGGAGAAGGAAATGGTTATCCACTCCAGCACTCTTGCCTGGAAAATTCCGTGGATGGAGGAGCCTGATAGGCTACAGTCCATGGGGTCACAAAGAGTCGGACATGACTGAGCGAACTGACAATGGGACAAAACACCATGATCTTAGTTTTCTGAATATTGTACCCTAATACTCTATCATACTGTTCATTGGGTTCTTGAGGCAAGAATAAAGCAAGTGAAAAAGCTGGCTTAAAACTCAACATTCAAAAAACTAAGACCATGGCATCCAGTCCCATCACTTCATGGCAAATAGATGGGGAAAAGTGGAAACAGTGACAGATTTTGTTTTCTTGGGCTCCAAATCACAGTAATTGTGGCAGATGGGTTCAGTAGCCATGGTTCCCAGGCTCTTGGGCACACAGCTCAATAGTTATGATGCAAGGGTTTAGATGCTCCCAGCATGTGGGATCTTAACCAGGTTAGGTATCAACTCATGTCTCCTGCAGAGAAGGCAATGGCACCCCACTCCAGTACTCTTGCCTGGAAAATCCCATGGATGGAGGAGCCCGGAGGGCTCTGAGGGTCGGACACGACTGAGAGACTTCACTTTCATTTCTCACCTTCATGTATTGGAGAAGGAAATGGCAACCCACTCCAGTGTTCTTGCCTGGAGAATCCCAGGGACGGGGGAGCTTGGTGGGCTGCCGTCTATGGGGTCACACAGAGTCAGACCCGACTGAAGCGACTTAGCAGCAGCATCAGCAGCAGCAGCATGTCTCCTGTGTTGGCAGGTGAATTCTTTACCACTGAATCACCAGGGAAGCTCAAGCCTAGATGATTTTTAAGTACACTCAGCTTTGACAACCAGTGTCCTAAATTACTCAGCTACTTTATGTTAAAGCATTTATATGACTATAAATATTCTATCATTTCTATCCTAAATAACTATTGGAAACTGGGAAAATTATTTAGTCAGAACAATAAAGACAGTTAAAAAGTAACTCTTAAAATTGAATTGTATTATGGAACAATTAAGCAGTTCTTATATTGTTCTAACACTGTACTTGAACAGAAAGCAGTAAAGAGGAATTTGAGATATTGTCTTAGAGCCTGCTTTATATTAACCTTATCCAAAGTCATCATTAACTGCTTCACTGTAGTTCTATAAAGCATCAGATCTCCAAATAATCTCTCTGTAGATCTGCAGTTATACATAACATTATCATCACTTTAGCCAAGTTAAATTTCTATCACAATCCTGTATTTGTTCATACACTATCTTCTGATACATTCTAGGATGCTCCAGAGGAAGCTTTATGTCATTGTTCTTATACTCTATGCAAGAAACATGCCTAGCACAGAGTACATTTTCAAAGAACATTTTTATCAATGAATAAATGATAACTATTTATTTAAATAGAAATTTGTTTCTGTAGATCCTGACTTGGATCTCCAATATGATGGTGATTATTTATTTATTTTTAAATTTTACTCCCCATATAAAAACTCTTTAATGTTGTAGGTAGAACATATTTTCCCACCCCAGAGATACTAGGCATAACAAAATAACTATCTTTTGCCCATTCAGTTTTAGTGGCTATAACACACAGAGGCCTTAAATATGCACACATGGTTCCGTTTGTGCTTGTGATCTAGGATTTGATTTTAAAAGTATAATATGTCTAAGGTAGCTGCTGCTCCTTTTGCTTGGGCTCCCAAACAAGAAAAATGGAATACAAGTGTACTGAACCACTGCCTGGATCCAAGCCTCACCAATATGCAGCCTGAAGCAGAGCTGTCCAGACAAGACAGGTCTAGATCAGCTGAACCACTGTCAACTAAGTGACTTGAAGCAATGGGAACCTACTCTTGTAGCAAGAACTAAGTTTTAGAGTAATTTGCTAGCATCATGCTGTAATAATAGGTTTCTGATACAGTTTTACAGAGGGCAAATTGACTAAACACACACAAAAAATTTAATAAATTTATTTGAAGTCATGACATAATGTTGAAAGATATAAATCTGTTTTCTAATTTAGATACAGGTAGTTCCATGTATGGATAATAATCCAGAATTGTTATATAACCTTCACCTTTAAAAAAAATCTATTCATCATCTTTTTGCTTATTTGAGGGATTATTAATAGAGTAATGTAGGTAGAAAAGAGGTTGGAAATTGCCATTAGTGCTATTTAGGTTCTGACTTTTTGTATATTAGTCCAGATTCTTAAACTCTGCAAAGTTCATTCTTCTGCATGAAGCTTTCCCACAAGGAACTTTCCTACATTGAAATTATTACTATAGTTCTTTTAGAAAGTACTTTAGCAGTTAGTGATATATTCTTTTGTATTATCTTCCAGAGTTACCATTGGTAAATTTTACTTCGCTAAAGAAACTGCTAACTTTTGAGGTCGTCTGCTAATTTTATT
The DNA here is from genome assembly GCA_006410635.1 of Cephalophus harveyi. Classification (NCBI taxonomy): domain Eukaryota; kingdom Metazoa; phylum Chordata; class Mammalia; order Artiodactyla; family Bovidae; genus Cephalophus; species Cephalophus harveyi. The sequence goes on from SJYT01061926.1 coordinate 37,940, forward strand.
ATGCCCCTCCATAGTGCCTAAAACAATCTTAAATATAAAATAGACATTTCATAAACAGAATGACTACACATCACAATTTTTCTGGGATACTCTCATTTATATTTTTTATTCCAGAGTATTATTAATAGCTTTACTGATTCTTAAAGTATCCCAGCTTGGACAGTGAATTATCTGGTCAATACTTTTTTTCTTCTTTTGGTTGCACTGTGCAGTATGTGGGATCTTTGTTCCCCAACCAGAGTTTGAACCTGAGCCCCCTGCAGTGGAAGTACAGAGTCATAACCACTAGACTACCAGGAAGTCCCTGGTAAACATGCTAAGAAATAATTGCTAAATGGCTAAATTACCTCTTGGATAAAGTTATGCGTGTGCTATCTACCATCAAAATAGATTAAATTTGTAGACATGCTAACAAGTATCAGTATATAACAAATTATCATTTTCTTGTGAGTTCTTCTACTTGTCCTAATAACTGACGAAAAATAGTGGCTAAACATTTATTTGCCTTCTGCCTTTCAAAGGACAGTGTCTAATATGATATTCATGTCTGTTTTTTCTCATAACATGATATGCTGATATTCTAAATCTTTGTTTGTATAGCAGGAACTCATGGCATATTTCAATTCTATTTATACTTTATTTATATTTCAAAGGCAGAAGCCAAAAGCAAAGTGAGTTCAGCAAAGTATACAGAATAAAACACTTGTGGTTAAGCATTTATCAATGCCTTTGGAGTCAAACAAGTCAGTGAAAGGCTCTAAGGAAAGATGTATTAAAATCAGAAGAAAACCACATAATGTAATCTAAACTTTTGATTTTCCTTCTCTAGAACTTACATGCTTCTCATTGACTTAAGACTATGAGTCTTAATGAGCAATGGAGTAGAGCAATTATAGATTTTAGAGTCATCAACATCTGAGTTTAAAAGCTACCTTTGTTATTTACACCGACTGAAGCGACTTAGCAGCAGCATCAGCAGCAGCAGCATGTCTCCTGTGTTGGCAGGTGAATTCTTTACCACTGAATCACCAGGGAAGCTCAAGCCTAGATGATTTTTAAGTACACTCAGCTTTGACAACCAGTGTCCTAAATTACTCAGCTACTTTATGTTAAAGCATTTATATGACTATAAATATTCTATCATTTCTATCCTAAATAACTATTGGAAACTGGGAAAATTATTTAGTCAGAACAATAAAGACAGTTAAAAAGTAACTCTTAAAATTGAATTGTATTATGGAACAATTAAGCAGTTCTTATATTGTTCTAACACTGTACTTGAACAGAAAGCAGTAAAGAGGAATTTGAGATATTGTCTTAGAGCCTGCTTTATATTAACCTTATCCAAAGTCATCATTAACTGCTTCACTGTAGTTCTATAAAGCATCAGATCTCCAAATAATCTCTCTGTAGATCTGCAGTTATACATAACATTATCATCACTTTAGCCAAGTTAAATTTCTATCACAATCCTGTATTTGTTCATACACTATCTTCTGATACATTCTAGGATGCTCCAGAGGAAGCTTTATGTCATTGTTCTTATACTCTATGCAAGAAACATGCCTAGCACAGAGTACATTTTCAAAGAACATTTTTATCAATGAATAAATGATAACTATTTATTTAAACAGAAATTTGTTTCTGTAGATCCTGACTTGGATCTCCAATATGATGGTGATTATTTATTTATTTTTAAATTTTACTCCCCATATAAAAACTCTTTAATGTTGTAGGTAGAACATATTTTCCCACCCCAGAGATACTAGGCATAACAAAATAACTATCTTTTGCCCATTCAGTTTTAGTGGCTATAACACACAGAGGCCTTAAATATGCACACATGGTTCCGTTTGTGCTTGTGATCTAGGATTTGATTTTAAAAGTATAATATGTCTAAGGTAGCTGCTGCTCCTTTTGCTTGGGCTCCCAAACAAGAAAAATGGAATACAAGTGTACTGAACCACTGCCTGGATCCAAGCCTCACCAATATGCAGCCTGAAGCAGAGCTGTCCAGACAAGACAGGTCTAGATCAGCTGAACCACTGTCAACTAAGTGACTTGAAGCAATGGGAACCTACTCTTGTAGCAAGAACTAAGTTTTAGAGTAATTTGCTAGCATCATGCTGTAATAATAGGTTTCTGATACAGTTTTACAGAGGGCAAATTGACTAAACACACACAAAAAATTTAATAAATTTATTTGAAGTCATGACATAATGTTGAAAGATGTAAATCTGTTTTCTAATTTAGATACAGGTAGTTCCATGTATGGATAATAATCCAGAATTGTTATATAACCTTCACCTTTAAAAAAAATCTATTCATCATCTTTTTGCTTATTTGAGGGATTATTAATAGAGTAATGTAGGTAGAAAAGAGGTTGGAAATTGCCATTAGTGCTATTTAGGTTCTGACTTTTTGTATATTAGTCCAGATTCTTAAACTCTGCAAAGTTCATTCTTCTGCATGAAGCTTTCCCACAAGGAACTTTCCTACATTGAAATTATTACTATAGTTCTTTTAGAAAGTACTTTAGCAGTTAATGATATATTCTTTTGTATTATCTTCCAGAGTTACCATTGGTAAATTTTACTTCGCTAAAGAAACTGCTAACTTTTGAGGTCGTCTGCTAATTTTATTATGCCCCTCCATAGTGCCTAAAACAATCTTAAATATAAAATAGACATTTCATAAACAGAATGACTACACATCACAATTTTTCTGGGATACTCTCATTTATATTTTTTATTCCAGAGTATTATTAATAGCTTTACTGATTCTTAAAGTATCCCAGCTTGGACAGTGAATTATCTGGTCAATACTTTTTTTCTTCTTTTGGTTGCACTGTGCCGTATGTGGGATCTTTGTTCCCCAACCAGAGTTTGAACCTGAGCCCCCTGCAGTGGAAGCACAGAGTCATAACCACTAGACTACCAGGAAGTCCCTGGTAAACATGCTAAGAAATAATTGCTAAATGGCTAAATTACCTCTTGGATAAAGTTATGCGTGTGCTATCTACCATCAAAATAGATTAAATTTGTAGACATGCTAACAAGTATCAGTATATAACAAATTATCATTTTCTTGTGAGTTCTTCTACTTGTCCTAATAACTGACGAAAAATAGTGGCTAAACATTTATTTGCCTTCTGCCTTTCAAAGGACAGTGTCTAATATGATATTCATGTCTGTTTTTTCTCATAACATGATATGCTGATATTCTAAATCTTTGTTTGTATAGCAGGAACTCATGGCATATTTCAATTCTATTTATACTTTATTTATATTTCAAAGGCAGAAGCCAAAAGCAAAGTGAGTTCAGCAAAGTATACAGAATAAAACACTTGTGGTTAAGCATTTATCAATGCCTTTGGAGTCAAACAAGTCAGTGAAAGGCTCTAAGGAAAGAGGTATTAAAATCAGAAGAAAACCACATAATGTAATCTAAACTTTTGATTTTCCTTCTCTAGAACTTACATGCTTCTCATTGACTTAAGACTATGAGTCTTAATGAGCAATGGAGTAGAGCAATTATAGATTTTAGAGTCATCAACATCTGAGTTTAAAAGCTACCTTTGTTATTTACTATGTGACCTTGAACATCTCTGGCAATGTTGTTTTTGATTTGTAAAGTGGAGAAGTTCATGTCTTCTTCTTTGACTATTTTTACTCTTCTTTGACTTCTTTGTTTATGCAGTTAAAGAAAAAAAATGTATAATACTAAATACAGTGTTTAGCACGAGTCATTGTTCAGAAATTGATGTGAGTGACCTGAATTAACACTTTTTCCAAAGACTAAATTTCATCTCAAATTCCTAGGAATTATTGAAGTTTGTTGATTTATTTTGGAGTTTCTCTGGCAATGTTTTAACTTCAGATATCTACTCTCCAAAGGGCTACTTTATTGATAACATATCTTTTTTTGTATGTTTATCCTTCATTAGGAAAAACTGAACTGTTCTGAGCTGTTTAATGATTTTAAAAGTCTATAAATAAATGGGAAATGCAGCAAGGGAGGGGCTGAAGGCCCTCTGTTACAGCCAGTTCTTGAACAGACGCACATGCTGTCTTGCTTTTATGTGCTGCTATGCTACCTGGGTCAGGAAGACCCCTGGAGGAGGGCATGGCTACCCACTCCAGTATTCGTGCCTGAAAAATCCCCTGGACAGAGGAGCCTGGTGGACTACTGTCTATGGGGTCAGAAAGAGTCAGACACAACTGAGCACACATGTATGCTTCTACTGTTGCAAGATGGGAACAATGTTAACTTAGATCTGGATGGTCGGACCATGACAGACAAAGGGGAATTGAATGCTGAGTTCACATTTATATAATCTAACGCATTTAGTGAAACCTGGGAAACAATAGCAAGATTGCTGCACGCATAGCAGGCAGGACAGACATGTCCTTGACCTGGATCAGGGCCACTTCAGGGTTTCTTTATAAATCACTTTGAGACTACTTATAAACTAGCTTCCCCAGTTCCATGTAAAAGCAAATGACCAAGATCTTTACGATTTTGTAGGAAAACCGATGGGCCTTTGTGTCTTCTTCTTTAAACTTACAAGAAATATATAAGTAATTATGCTGTCCTAATGTTTAAGCAGCAGTTCTTTCTGAACTTTGAAGGGCTTTTATTGAAAACAATTAGAGGAGTATTTCTCCACAGAATGAAAAAGCAGTAACAAATCTACAAGTTGAACAAACCTACAGATACACTTTTGCTTTTGTCAAAATGATTTTGATGTGTAGTAATTCCAGTCTAAGTGCATCTAACCAGGGCTTATCAAAAATTTCAGCTAATCTAATGTGTAATTTAATCTTTCTCTAGCTCTAGGTTGTTCACTCTGGAGTTTTAGCAATAGTGACTAGTTATGGATATACAACATTAATTTGACTGTGTTAAAGATATGATGTTTAAAAGTGTTTAAAAAACCCTAGAACAGAAAACAGCCATGAACTCTTACCAAAAATAAATAAATAAATAAAAATAAAACTGATGTAGAGAACATATTTCATGACAACATAGCTACAGGAAAAGGAAATAATCAATCTTCAAACTTTAAGTCAAATGTTCTTGCAGGTCAGGTGGAATATATGTTGGGTACTTTTATTCTTAGACAGGGCAGAGGTTTATGAACAGAGCTAAAATATCCTTAAGAAGCACAGATTACTCATATATAGTTATTAAATACTTAAATGTCTTCATAAATCTTAAGGACATCAGCTGTCAGAATATCTGTGCTCTATGGGTTTTCAGTTTTTGTTCCCTTTAATAGCTTAGAAAAGAAGATATGAACTATGAGAATTGTTAGAGCAACAAAAAAGTCTTTGTGTTTTCTTTTGAGGGAAAAGGTAATTTGTTAAGAAACCTCCTTGACAGGATGATGGAACAGACTTCTTTTGTTTTTTTCCCACCACGTAGAGCCGTGAGAATCAAACGAAAGCTAGGCTTACTGTAACACATTGACTGACAATTAGATTTTAAAACCCCAGGAAACAGGATCTCATAATGGTACCTAATGGGACTCTGAAATAAAGTCTATGGCTCTCAGGTATCACCAGGTAGTGAAATTAAAAGAAAAGCACAGAAACTCAATTATTGCTAGAATCGTCTCGTTAAGTCGGTTGCTGTCACAACTGGAAGATTCTTTAACTCCATGGCAATAATGCGTGTTTTCGGTTTCCTGTACCATTAGAGATTATCATGCCTCATAAAATTAGAAATGTGAATCAAATTTTGGCATCTTTTACACATGGAAATCTCTTGAGACATTTTGTATACACCTTTATCACAAAACAGGGTAATTTTATTAAGATATGTAGGAAATAAAATTTGATAGTAAATATCCTTGAATATGATGACTTGATAATTATAGTATTATCAGAATCCCATATTTTACTACTGCTTATGTAATACATTACTTTTATATCATATCAAGTTACATTGAATGAGACAATACTAAGAATCTGATGAAACAGAGTAGAAAGCAATCATTATTAGAAAAATTTAGACATTCAGGGATAACAAGGATGCAAGTGCAGGCAATAAAAATCATGATTGTTTTACCATTACATTGTATGCTATGATAGCAATAGACACAAATGTTTGATTTTTGTTGTTTGATTAAAAATTTGCCCTTAGAATTTGATTGAATTTTCTTTCCCACACTCCATTATTAGCAACGATCCAAAAGTTAATTAGAAGAATGAAAAATGTATTGTTTGGACTATGAATTAGTCACTAGAGATACAAAAATTTCAGTTAGGAGTTCATTATTCTAAAGTTTTGTTTTGTTTAATGCATTTTTAAGTAAAGTTTGTTAATCACAAAGTCCTAATAATTTATATACATTGTTTTTCTTTGGGGGTTGACAAAATGTAATGCCAAAAGAGAAACTGATTCTTTTTTTTACAAAGGAAGGAGCAAGGCTGACTGTTGACAAATATAAAAAGATGCATGCTTAAGACTCCCAAGGCAGAACATCTCATGTATCTGTCTAGGCTTGGTTTCAGAAGCTGAGTTCTCCTTAGCTGCATAAAGAGGTGCTTTAGGCAGACTCCCTCAGAAGTCATCCTCATTCTCTTCACAGGAGCAAGATGTAAATAGAAAGAACAAAGAAAAACTCAATGGATTTAGGAAAACCAAGTTGCACCCATGGCACCTGCTCTACACTTTAAAATATAAATCATTTGAGGCTATTTAATTTCTGAGTTGCAATTCTTTATTCAAGAGGCCAAAAAAGTAATGAGCTTTTACTGAATTCTGGGAAGAAGAGAATTAAAAAAGATATGTTGCTCCAGACATGAGAACAGAAAATCAAAGACTTAATTGTCACAATTTTGCTTTACTATAAAAAGTCAGGGATGCTTTGTGCAGAAAAAAAAAAAAAAGAAGAAGACAAAATACACCAGGAAGTTAAGAATATTAGAATTTATGTAATTAAAAAGTTTTGTTTTTCAGAATACTAGGTGGTTGCAGTACATCGAATGAAAGTATGAAGTGAAAGTGAAAGTATTAGCCGCTCAGTACTGCCTGACACTTTGTGACCCCATGGATTATAGCCTGCCAGTCCTCAACGTCCAAGGGTTGTTCCAGGCAAGAATACTGGAGTGGGTTGGCATTTTCTTCTCCAGGGGATCTTCCCGACCTAGGAACTGAACCCAGGTTTCCCACATTGTGAGCAGACTCTACCATCTGAGCCACCAGGGAGGAAAGTATGGAAAATGTTAAACATATTACATTTCAACAATATTCAAGTTTCTTTTTTTTTCCTAGCAGAACTAAGGCATCACTGAGCAAACAGTACAATACAAACAATGAAGTTAAACTCTGGCATTTAATTTCTAAATCATCACATTGTAACATGAAGAAGAATTACATCATGAGTATTAATCATTTAAGAGACACTTGGGAGTGATGGGGCGGGTGATAGGGGGTGAAAGAAAGTTGTGAAAAAGCTACAACCTAATATCATCTTTTTCTTTCAAGTAAGAAGATAAAGATACAAACGGCAAGAGTGTGTGATGGTTAAATACATGGTTTTGGAGTCAGGTCTGAGTTTGAGTTCTGCCTTTGTTATACTCTAGATCATTCTAAATCTTATTTCCTTCATTTGCAATATGAGGTTAATAATAGTTGTTTCATGCTGTTCTTTTGGAATAACTTCAGAGAGTTCACTTAAAGTATTTAGCACACTACCTGGCACAGTATACATTAAATAAATAGCTTTTCTTATAATAAGTCACACGTATACATATCTGTGGCTCAGCTGGTAAAGAATCAGCCTGCAATACGGGAGACCTGGGTCCAATCCCTGGGTTGGGAAGATCCCCTGGAGGTGGGAAAGGCTATCCTCTCTAGTATTCTAGCCTGGAGAATTCCATGGACTGTATAGTCCATGGGTGGCAAAGAGATGGACATGACTGAGCAGCTTTCACACACACACACAAACACACATAAAATGAGATATCTTGCTGCTGCTTAATAGGTGTTTTTTTGTAATCTTCCTTAAGATGTTCTGCTGGGGAATTGTGTTAAGCTCTGAAATGCCCAAGTACTACTCAAGAAGTTCACAAATCTTGAGCCCTAGAGCAGGGTCCTGTTCCTTGAGAGAGGCACTGTCAACTCTCCAAGATAGTAGGCTGCATGGCCCACATGGGTAGCTTTTTTTTTTTAATTCACACAAAAGTTCTATCTTATTTCAGTTCTAATCATAATACCCTTTGCACCCATAGAAGTACAGTTAGGTTTCTTAGCCTTGTAAACAGCTCTGCATCTTGGGCCAAAGGAGTCACCTCATTTTTGATTTATGAATTACTATGGGTTTATTGGTATCTGTTTTAACTCCTGGAGTTATGTCTCTGAGACTTTTCCATCTATTTCTGTGGTTCTCAGGCAAAAGTTTGCCTGATCACCTTGCTCATTTAGCAACGATGCATACTGCAGCTAGTTTTTAATAATTCTAATTTTCTTCACTCTTCAAGGTTAAAACCTGGGTGATTCACAGAATAGGAAGAGAGTGGAAAGGAAGTAATCAGATGTTTTAGAAAGTTTAGAACTTTTGATACAACTGTTTGATTTCAAAGTCAATGATGATTTAATATTTGTAAGAAGAATGGCAGATGGTCTGGTATTTTACTCTACTTGTGAGTTACAAAGCTAATTTGCTATAGTTTCATAGATGCTGGTGAAAAACACAAGATTCTTAGGTCAGAGACACAAAACTTTTCATTATTCACTGCAACAGAAGTAATAAGATTAACAGCATTTTCATTTTTTGGTTCACACAGGGAGATGCAAAGAGGGACAAATGTTACCTGCACATGCAGTGGGTTTCATTACGGAAGAATAAAAATGCTATGAGTGAGGAGCCCAAATCTTTTATAAGGGACAGTAAGTATACCTTCTTCCTTTGCTCCAGAAGAAGATACTAATCTAGCATCTAAAGCTTTTCTTTATATAAACATCCTTGAAAAGATATTACAGAATAAATGAAAATCTCTGTGCTCGCAAGATATGTAGGAACAGAAACTACCCAGGGAGAACTATCTTCCAAGGATATGAATACTGAAAGATTTCTTCAAGGGGCATGTGTGTGTGCTTAGTCTCTCAGTCATGTCTGCCTCTTTATGACCCCATGGACTGTGGCCAGCCAGGCTCCTCTTTCAATGGAATTCTCCCATCAGGAATACTGGAGTGGATTGTCACTTCCTCCTCCATAGAATCTTTCTGACCCAAGGACTGAACCCATGTTTCCTGTGGCTATCGCATTTGCAGGCAGATTCTTTACCACTGTCACCTGGGAAGCCCCCTTTCAAGGGACATATCACATTTAACCATGAGATGTAGAGATTATTTTTATAAATTTGAGCAAAATGTGATTTAAATAAGTATTGGAAACCTTTCTGAAAATAAATTCAAAGTTCATATCCTTGCAGGGAGAAGTATCCAAGTGCAATTTTTGCTTAAAAAAGTGAAAAACCTGAAATTATAAGAAGCTCAACTCTCCCCTATTTTTATCCTCTGTTCACTTTATATAAACAATAAAAAACAATTTACATATAACTTTGAGCACAGATATCATGGGCTGATTACTTCTAGGTTATTTTCCTTTAAAATAATTACTTTTTCAATTTCAATATAGCTGGAGTGGTTGCCTTTAAAAACTAATAGTAATAAGATTAAGTTTTGAAATAAAGAGGAAAAACAAAGTAATTTTTCAGTTAATCTTCACAGTGAAAGGATTACAACC
>SJYT01061936.1:0-19247 GCA_006410635.1 Cephalophus harveyi
AAAAAAAAAAAAAAAGTTTCTCACTGTTTCCCATCTATTTGCCATGAAGTGATGGGATGGAATGTCATGATGTTAGTTTTCTGAATGTTGAGCTTTAAGCCAACTTTTTCACCTTCCTCTTTCACCTCCATCAAGAGGCTCTTTAGTTCTTCACTTTCTGGCATAAGGGTGGTGTCATCTGCCTATCTGAGGTTATTGATATTTCTCCCAGCAATCTTGAAGCTTGTGCTTCATCTTGTCTTTTATTTCACATGATGTATTCTGCATATAAGTTTCATAAGCAAGGTGACGATATAGAGCCTTGATATATATACTCCTTTCTCAACTTGGAACCAGTTCATTGTTCCACGTCCAGTTCTAACTGCTGCTTCCTGACCTGCATACAGACATCTCTGGAGGCAGGTAAGGTGGTCCAGTATTCCCATCTCTTGGAGAATGTTCTACAGTTTGTTGTGATCCACAGTCAAAGGCTTTGCTGTAGTCAATAAAGCAGAAGTAAGTAGAAGTTTTTCTGGAACTCTCTTGCTTTTTCTGTGGTCCAACGGATGCTGGCAATTTGATCTTTAGTTCCTCTGCCTTTTTTAAATCCAGCTTGAACATCTGGAATTTTCCAATTCACATACCGTTGAAGGTTTGCTTGGAGAATTTTGAGCATTTCTTTGCTATCGTGTGAGATGAATGCAATTGTGCAGAAGTTTAAACATTCTTTGGAATTGGAATGAAAACTGACCTTTTTCAGTCCTGTGGCCACTGCTGAGTTTTCCAAATTTGCTGGCATATTGAATGCAGCACTTTAACAGAGTTATCTTTTAGGATTTGAAATAGCTCAACTGGAATTCCATCACTTCCACTAGTTTTGTTCATAGTGATGCTTCCTAAGGCCCACTTGACTTCACATTCCAGGATGTCTGGCTCCAGGTGAGTGATCACACCATTGTGATTATCTGGGTCATGAAGATCTTTTTTGTATAGTTCTTCTGTGTATTTTTGCCACCTCATAATATCTTCTGCTTCTGTTAGGTCCAAACCGTTTCTGTCCTTTATTGAGCCCATCTTTGCATGAAATATTCCTTTGGTATCTCTACTTTTCTTGAAGAGATCTCTAGTCTTTCCCATTCTATAGTTTTCCTCTATTTGCATTTCCTCTGTTTCCTCTATTTGCATTTTCCTCCTTTGCATTGATCACTGAGGAAAGCTTTCTTATCTCTCCTTGATCTTCTTTGGAACTCTGCATTCAGATGAGTATATCTTTCCTTTTCTCCTTTGCCTTTCACTTCTCTTCTTTTCACAGCTATTTGTAAGGCCTCCTCAGACAACCATTTTGCCTTTTTGGATTTCTTTTTCTTGGTGATGTTCTTGATCACTGCCTCTTGTACAATGTCCTGAACCTCCATCCATAGTTGTGCAGAAAATTTGTCTATCAAATCTAATCCTATGAATCTACTTGTCACTCCAAATATCATAATATTTAGGTCACTCCAAATGAAAACAAAATGTGACTTTCACTACTGAAAGGAAAGTTTACTTCATTCTGGAAAATCATGCTTGATTATTTCCTTTCCTTTGAAAATAATTAAGGATAAATGTACCATTTCTATGCAAATGCTTTTCAATCAGTTTATGTTGAAAATTTTTATGTTATTCAGATACAAAATGTAGTCCATCTTAGCTTTTGTTAACAATTTTAAAATGAAGTAACATACCACCTCTGTCTTCTGAGACACCTGTGTGTGGGTCAAGAAGCAACAGTTAGAATCTTACATGTAACAATAGACTGGTTCCAAATTGGGAAAGGAGAGTACATCAAGGCTGTATATTGTCATCCTGCTTATTTACCTCACATGCAGAGTACATCATGTGAAATGCCTGGCTAGATGAATCACAAACTATAACCACGATTGTTGGGAAAATATCAACAGCCTCAGATAGGAAGATAATACCATTCTAATGGCAGAAAGTGAAGAGGAACTAAAGAGCCTCTTAATGAGGGTGAGAAAAGAGAGTGGAAAAGCTGACTTAAAATTCAACATTCAAAAAGCAAAGATCATGGCATCTGGTTCCATCACTTCATGGAAAGTAAAAGGGGAAAAAGTTGAAACACTGACAGATTTTACTTTCTTATCACTGCAGACAGTGATTGCAGCCATGAAATTATTAATAAAAGATGCTCGCTCCCTGGAAAGAAAGCTATAACAAACATAGAAAACTTATTAAAATGAAAGACATCACTTTTCCAATAAAGGTCCATATAGTCTGAGCTATGATTTTTCCAATAGTCATGTAAGGATGTGAATGTTGGACAATAACAAAAGCTGAGTGCAGAAGAATTGATGCTTTTGAACTGTAGTGTGGAGAAAACTCTTGAGAGTCTCTTGCATTGCAAGAAGATCAAACCACTCAGTCCTAAAGGAAACCAACCCTGAATATTCATTGGAAGGACTGATGCTGAATCTAAAACTCCCATACTTTGGTCACCTGATGACTCACTGGATAAGACCCTGATGCTGGGAAGATTGAGGGCAGGAGGACAAGAGGCAACAGAGGATGAGATGGTTAGAGAGCATCATCGACTCAAAGGACATGAATTTGAGCAAACTCGGGGAGATTGTGAAGAACAAGGGTGTGTTGCAGTCCATGGAGTCGCAAAGAGTTGGACATGACTTCACAGCTGACCAACAACAAGTCCTCATTGAAACTGAAGAGTGTTTTTTATAGTGACAAAGGAAGATACATATGATTCTCTTTAAAACTCTGCATTATTGGCTTTAAATTCTTCTGAGCTGAATAAATAACAGCCCTACTTATTAAATCAGCTTATTTAAAACCCAGATGGGATAATGAAGTTAAAAAAAAAATCATGTCTATATTAAGAAAAAAAGAATGAAAAACTTGAAATATTTAAGTATTCCTAAAAGTTAAATGCAAGCTACCACATGCCTTAAATTGTTGCTGATGGACAAAATATTATGATAGGATTAGTTTGGCTTTGGTTTTGCTGTTTTCTCAAGTGTAGTGAATAGTAGCAGAAAGTGTCTCAGTTGTTACAAGAAAGCTATGGTTGCCTCAAATCTTAGATGAGAAACAAATAGGTACCTAAACATGTTACACATAGATAATCATTTTAATTACAACAAAACTATCTATCTCATATCACCTTTGTTCATAATGCTAGTCAAAAAAATATGCCTACATGTTCCTTTTTATCAGACAACATGTATCTATATAAATCAAAGCCTTATTCTCCTGGGCATATATTCCATTATTGCACATCCTCAGATTACTGAGGTCCTTCCCATGTGGGTCAGTGGTAAAAGAATCCACCTGCAATGCAGGAGACGTGAGTTTGATCCCTCGATGGGGAAGATCCCATGGAGAAGGAAATGGCAACCCACTCCAGGACTTTTGCCTGGGAAATCCAATGGAGAGAGAAGCCTGGCAGACTACAGTCCAGAGGGTTGTAAAACACCACCACAGACAACTGAGAGCAAGCAAGGAGCCAAATTCACAGCAGGGAGCAAATATTTGCCTTAAGGAGCCCAAGAACACATTCCTAATTGTTAATTTTGTTTTCATTTTTAAAAATAGGGATAATTTTAAAACAGGATAATAGAGGGTCCTAAGATGGCAGAGGAACAGGATGGGGAGACCACTTTCTCCCCTACAAATTCATCAAAAGAACATTTAAACTCTGAGTAAATTCCACAAAACTACTTCTGAATGCCAGCAGAGGACATCAGGCACCCAGAAAAGTAGCTCATTGTCTTTGAAAGGAGGTAGGAAAAAATATAAAAGACAAAAAGAGAGACAAAAGAGGTAGGGACGGAGCTCTGTACTGGGAAGGGAGTCTTAAAAAGTGAGAAGTTTCCAAACACCAGGAAACACTCTCACTGCCGAGTCTGTGGCAAGCCTTGGAACCACAGAGGGCAACGTAACTGGGAGGAAAAATAATTAAAACCCACAGATTACATGCCCAATGGTAACCCCCCCAGCGGAGAAGCAGCGCAGACGCCCGCACCCGCCACTAGCAAGTGGGGCCTGGGCAGGGAGGCGCGGGCTGCATTGCTTAGAGTAAGGGTCTGGCCTGAATGCCCCGAGGGCAATCTGAGAGAACTAACTTGGGCTAGCAAACCAGACTGTGGGATAGCTGCCACGTGAAAAGCCCTAACCTAAGACACCGCCAGGCCCGCTCACAGAACAAAGGACTGAACAGAGCTAGCTGAATGCACAGCATCTCACTCCTGTGACAGGCAGCCAGAGCCGGAAGTGGGTAATCGCAGCCCCAGAGAGGCATTATCTACCAAACTGCAAGCAAGCTTCTTTGCTAAGACTTCTTGGGGCTCTCAACGGTCAACATCCAACTGAGAAGGTGTGCTGGTTGTACACCCAGAAAACCGAGTGGCAGGGACAGGGGAGGTGATAAGTCACAGCGACCAGGCTTGCCAAACACCTGGTCTCCTGAGCTGCTCAGACTTGGGAAGGGCACAAAACGCAGGCCCAACCGAGTCTGCGCCTCTGAGGACTTCAACTCCTCTGAGCCAGAGTACCTGAACCTGAGCGGCTTAGACCTGGGAGGTGCATGCAGCCCAGGGCTGGCCTCCGATGGTTCCCGGTGGAGCAACCGAGAGCCTGAGCAGTGTGGGCAGGGAGGGCACATGCGCCGTGAGTGGGGACAGGCCCAGTGTGGCTGAGACACTGCGAACACGTGCCACTGTTATTGGTTTGCAGCATCCCTCCCTCCACACAGCACGACTGAACAAGTGAGCCTAAAAAAGTGTCCACCACTGCCCCCTTGTGTCAGGGCGAAAATCAGACACTGAAGAGACCAGCAAACAGAAGAAGCTAAAACAGAGGGAACCGCCTTGGAAGTGACAGGTACAATAGATTAAAACCCTGTAGTTAGTACCTAGGACTAACATACATAGGACTAACTAACATATTAACGACTGCATAGGAAGGAGCCTATAGATATTGAGAAATATAAGCCAGACCAAGGAAATATTTGGAAATGAACTGACCCCACATTGCCGACAGATGTGTATAAGAGACAGTGCCAGCACTGGTACCAATCCAAGAAGTCTAAAATTTCCACTGTTTAGCAAAGAGCAGGCTTTATTGTAATCACACTATCAATATGTAATTGTTTTAATTCTAGGAAATTGGATAGACCTCCACTCAGGCTATTGAACTCCTTCCAAGATTATTTAAGTGCTGGTAAATTCTTGCAAGCCAAAATTTTATTAAAATAAAATATAAAGGAAATAAACGTCCAGTTACTACAAATTATAATGGGGACAAATATCTCAATAGATTCAGAGTTAGATTCATCTTATAAGTTTAAATTCTGTAATTCAGTTCAGTCGCTCACTGGTGTCCGACTCTGCCACCCCATGTACTGCAGCAGGCAAGGCTTCCCTGTCCATCACCAACTCTTGGAGTTTACTCAAACTCATGTGCATCGGGTCACTGATGCCATCCAACCATCTTATCCTCTATCATCCCCTTCTCCTCCCACCTTCAATCTTTCCCTGCATCAGGGTCTTTTCCAGTGAGTCAGTTCTTCCCACCAGGTGGCCAAAGTACTGGAGTTTCAGCTTCAGCATCAGTCCTTCCAATGAATATTCAAGACTGATTTCCTTTAGGATGGACTGGTTTGATCTCCTTGCAGGCCAAGGGATGCTTAACAGTGTTCTCCGATGCCATAGTTCAAAAGCATCAATTGTTCAGCAATCAGCTCTCTTTATAGTCCAACTCTCACATTCATACATGACTACTGGAAAAACAATAGCTTTGACAAGATGGACCTTTGTTGGCAACGTAATGTCTCTGCTTTTTAATATGCTGTCTAGGTTGGTCATAGCTATTCTTTCACGGAGCAAGCATCATTTAATTTCATGGCTGCAATCAACATCTGCAGTGATTTTGGAGCAAAAAAAAAAAAAAAATGTTTCTCACTGTTTCCCATCTATTTGCCATGAAGTGATGGGATGGAATGTCATGATGTTAGTTTTCTGAATGTTGAGCTTTAAGCCAACTTTTTCACCTTCCTCTTTCACCTCCATCAAGAGGCTCTTTAGTTCTTCACTTTCTGGCATAAGGGTGGTGTCATCTGCCTATCTGAGGTTATTGATATTTCTCCCAGCAATCTTGAAGCTTGTGCTTCATCTTGTCTTTTATTTCACATGATGTATTCTGCATATAAGTTTCATAAGCAAGGTGACGATATAGAGCCTTGATATATATACTCCTTTCTCAACTTGGAACCAGTTCATTGTTCCACGTCCAGTTCTAACTGCTGCTTCCTGACCTGCATACAGACATCTCTGGAGGCAGGTAAGGTGGTCCAGTATTCCCATCTCTTGGAGAATGTTCTACAGTTTGTTGTGATCCACAGTCAAAGGCTTTGCTGTAGTCAATAAAGCAGAAGTAAGTAGAAGTTTTTCTGGAACTCTCTTGCTTTTTCTGTGGTCCAACGGATGCTGGCAATTTGATCTTTAGTTCCTCTGCCTTTTTTAAATCCAGCTTGAACATCTGGAATTTTCCAATTCACATACCGTTGAAGGTTTGCTTGGAGAATTTTGAGCATTTCTTTGCTATCGTGTGAGATGAATGCAATTGTGCAGAAGTTTAAACATTCTTTGGAATTGGAATGAAAACTGACCTTTTTCAGTCCTGTGGCCACTGCTGAGTTTTCCAAATTTGCTGGCATATTGAATGCAGCACTTTAACAGAGTTATCTTTTAGGATTTGAAATAGCTCAACTGGAATTCCATCACTTCCACTAGTTTTGTTCATAGTGATGCTTCCTAAGGCCCACTTGACTTCACATTCCAGGATGTCTGGCTCCAGGTGAGTGATCACACCATTGTGATTATCTGGGTCATGAAGATCTTTTTTGTATAGTTCTTCTGTGTATTTTTGCCACCTCATAATATCTTCTGCTTCTGTTAGGTCCAAACCGTTTCTGTCCTTTATTGAGCCCATCTTTGCATGAAATATTCCTTTGGTATCTCTACTTTTCTTGAAGAGATCTCTAGTCTTTCCCATTCTATAGTTTTCCTCTATTTGCATTTCCTCTGTTTCCTCTATTTGCATTTTCCTCCTTTGCATTGATCACTGAGGAAAGCTTTCTTATCTCTCCTTGATCTTCTTTGGAACTCTGCATTCAGATGAGTATATCTTTCCTTTTCTCCTTTGCCTTTCACTTCTCTTCTTTTCACAGCTATTTGTAAGGCCTCCTCAGACAACCATTTTGCCTTTTTGGATTTCTTTTTCTTGGTGATGTTCTTGATCACTGCCTCTTGTACAATGTCCTGAACCTCCATCCATAGTTGTGCAGAAAATTTGTCTATCAAATCTAATCCTATGAATCTACTTGTCACTCCAAATATCATAATATTTAGGTCACTCCAAATGAAAACAAAATGTGACTTTCACTACTGAAAGGAAAGTTTACTTCATTCTGGAAAATCATGCTTGATTATTTCCTTTCCTTTGAAAATAATTAAGGATAAATGTACCATTTCTATGCAAATGCTTTTCAATCAGTTTATGTTGAAAATTTTTATGTTATTCAGATACAAAATGTAGTCCATCTTAGCTTTTGTTAACAATTTTAAAATGAAGTAACATACCACCTCTGTCTTCTGAGACACCTGTGTGTGGGTCAAGAAGCAACAGTTAGAATCTTACATGTAACAATAGACTGGTTCCAAATTGGGAAAGGAGAGTACATCAAGGCTGTATATTGTCATCCTGCTTATTTACCTCACATGCAGAGTACATCATGTGAAATGCCTGGCTAGATGAATCACAAACTATAACCACGATTGTTGGGAAAATATCAACAGCCTCAGATAGGAAGATAATACCATTCTAATGGCAGAAAGTGAAGAGGAACTAAAGAGCCTCTTAATGAGGGTGAGAAAAGAGAGTGGAAAAGCTGACTTAAAATTCAACATTCAAAAAGCAAAGATCATGGCATCTGGTTCCATCACTTCATGGAAAGTAAAAGGGGAAAAAGTTGAAACACTGACAGATTTTACTTTCTTATCACTGCAGACAGTGATTGCAGCCATGAAATTATTAATAAAAGATGCTCGCTCCCTGGAAAGAAAGCTATAACAAACATAGAAAACTTATTAAAATGAAAGACATCACTTTTCCAATAAAGGTCCATATAGTCTGAGCTATGATTTTTCCAATAGTCATGTAAGGATGTGAATGTTGGACAATAACAAAAGCTGAGTGCAGAAGAATTGATGCTTTTGAACTGTAGTGTGGAGAAAACTCTTGAGAGTCTCTTGCATTGCAAGAAGATCAAACCACTCAGTCCTAAAGGAAACCAACCCTGAATATTCATTGGAAGGACTGATGCTGAATCTAAAACTCCCATACTTTGGTCACCTGATGACTCACTGGATAAGACCCTGATGCTGGGAAGATTGAGGGCAGGAGGACAAGAGGCAACAGAGGATGAGATGGTTAGAGAGCATCATCGACTCAAAGGACATGAATTTGAGCAAACTCGGGGAGATTGTGAAGAACAAGGGTGTGTTGCAGTCCATGGAGTCGCAAAGAGTTGGACATGACTTCACAGCTGACCAACAACAAGTCCTCATTGAAACTGAAGAGTGTTTTTTATAGTGACAAAGGAAGATACATATGATTCTCTTTAAAACTCTGCATTATTGGCTTTAAATTCTTCTGAGCTGAATAAATAACAGCCCTACTTATTAAATCAGCTTATTTAAAACCCAGATGAAAGAGTTGGACATGACTTCACAGCTGACCAACAACAAGTCCTCATTGAAACTGAAGAGTGTTTTTTATAGTGACAAAGGAAGATACATATGATTCTCTTTAAAACTCTGCATTATTGGCTTTAAATTCTTCTGAGCTGAATAAATAACAGCCCTACTTATTAAATCAGCTTATTTAAAACCCAGATGGGATAATGAAGTTAAAAAAAAAATCATGTCTATATTAAGAAAAAAAGAATGAAAAACTTGAAATATTTAAGTATTCCTAAAAGTTAAATGCAAGCTACCACATGCCTTAAATTGTTGCTGATGGACAAAATATTATGATAGGATTAGTTTGGCTTTGGTTTTGCTGTTTTCTCAAGTGTAGTGAATAGTAGCAGAAAGTGTCTCAGTTGTTACAAGAAAGCTATGGTTGCCTCAAATCTTAGATGAGAAACAAATAGGTACCTAAACATGTTACACATAGATAATCATTTTAATTACAACAAAACTATCTATCTCATATCACCTTTGTTCATAATGCTAGTCAAAAAAATATGCCTACATGTTCCTTTTTATCAGACAACATGTATCTATATAAATCAAAGCCTTATTCTCCTGGGCATATATTCCATTATTGCACATCCTCAGATTACTGAGGTCCTTCCCATGTGGGTCAGTGGTAAAAGAATCCACCTGCAATGCAGGAGACGTGAGTTTGATCCCTCGATGGGGAAGATCCCATGGAGAAGGAAATGGCAACCCACTCCAGGACTTTTGCCTGGGAAATCCAATGGAGAGAGAAGCCTGGCAGACTACAGTCCAGAGGGTTGTAAAACACCACCACAGACAACTGAGAGCAAGCAAGGAGCCAAATTCACAGCAGGGAGCAAATATTTGCCTTAAGGAGCCCAAGAACACATTCCTAATTGTTAATTTTGTTTTCATTTTTAAAAATAGGGATAATTTTAAAACAGGATAATAGAGGGTCCTAAGATGGCAGAGGAACAGGATGGGGAGACCACTTTCTCCCCTACAAATTCATCAAAAGAACATTTAAACTCTGAGTAAATTCCACAAAACTACTTCTGAATGCCAGCAGAGGACATCAGGCACCCAGAAAAGTAGCTCATTGTCTTTGAAAGGAGGTAGGAAAAAATATAAAAGACAAAAAGAGAGACAAAAGAGGTAGGGACGGAGCTCTGTACTGGGAAGGGAGTCTTAAAAAGTGAGAAGTTTCCAAACACCAGGAAACACTCTCACTGCCGAGTCTGTGGCAAGCCTTGGAACCACAGAGGGCAACGTAACTGGGAGGAAAAATAATTAAAACCCACAGATTACATGCCCAATGGTAACCCCCCCAGCGGAGAAGCAGCGCAGACGCCCGCACCCGCCACTAGCAAGTGGGGCCTGGGCAGGGAGGCGCGGGCTGCATTGCTTAGAGTAAGGGTCTGGCCTGAATGCCCCGAGGGCAATCTGAGAGAACTAACTTGGGCTAGCAAACCAGACTGTGGGATAGCTGCCACGTGAAAAGCCCTAACCTAAGACACCGCCAGGCCCGCTCACAGAACAAAGGACTGAACAGAGCTAGCTGAATGCACAGCATCTCACTCCTGTGACAGGCAGCCAGAGCCGGAAGTGGGTAATCGCAGCCCCAGAGAGGCATTATCTACCAAACTGCAAGCAAGCTTCTTTGCTAAGACTTCTTGGGGCTCTCAACGGTCAACATCCAACTGAGAAGGTGTGCTGGTTGTACACCCAGAAAACCGAGTGGCAGGGACAGGGGAGGTGATAAGTCACAGCGACCAGGCTTGCCAAACACCTGGTCTCCTGAGCTGCTCAGACTTGGGAAGGGCACAAAACGCAGGCCCAACCGAGTCTGCGCCTCTGAGGACTTCAACTCCTCTGAGCCAGAGTACCTGAACCTGAGCGGCTTAGACCTGGGAGGTGCATGCAGCCCAGGGCTGGCCTCCGATGGTTCCCGGTGGAGCAACCGAGAGCCTGAGCAGTGTGGGCAGGGAGGGCACATGCGCCGTGAGTGGGGACAGGCCCAGTGTGGCTGAGACACTGCGAACACGTGCCACTGTTATTGGTTTGCAGCATCCCTCCCTCCACACAGCACGACTGAACAAGTGAGCCTAAAAAAGTGTCCACCACTGCCCCCTTGTGTCAGGGCGAAAATCAGACACTGAAGAGACCAGCAAACAGAAGAAGCTAAAACAGAGGGAACCGCCTTGGAAGTGACAGGTACAATAGATTAAAACCCTGTAGTTAGTACCTAGGACTAACATACATAGGACTAACTAACATATTAACGACTGCATAGGAAGGAGCCTATAGATATTGAGAAATATAAGCCAGACCAAGGAAATATTTGGAAATGAACTGACCCCACATTGCCGACAACAATACCAGAGAAAGTCCTAGATATATTTTTACTATTTTACTATCATTTTTTTTTTAATTTTTAAGTCCTCTATTACTTCTTTGTCATTTTTATAACCTACTATTACATTGCCCAGAAAAAGAGTCCTATTTTTTTTTAAAGCAAACTTCATACATATATCAGTTCAGTTCAGTTCAGTCGCTCAGTCGTGTCTGACTCGTTGAGACTCCGTGAATCGCAGCACACCAGGCCTCCCTGTCCATCACCAACTCCCGGAGTTCACCCAGACTCACGTCTATTGAGTCCATGATGCCAACCAGCCATCTCATCCTCGGTCGTCCCCTTCTTCTCCTGCCCCCAATCCCTCCCAGCATCAAAGGCTTTTCCAATGAGTCAACTCTTTGCATGAGGTGGCCAAAGTACTGGAGTTTCAGCTTTAGCATCATTGCTTCCAAAGAAATCCCAGGGTTGATCTCCTTCAGAATGGACTGGTTGGATCTCCTTGCAGTCCAAGGGACTCTCAAGAGTCTTCTCCAACACCACACACCATCGTGATTATCCGGGTCATGAAAATCCTTTTTGTACAGTTCTGTGCATACATATACATTTTTCATAATTTGTGTGACTTTGTTTTTTTTCTTTCATATTGTATTTTTGAAAATACAACCTCTATTCTAGATTTTTAGTCTTTGCTTTTTGGTATATGTTATCAAATTTGTTGGAGAAGGCAATGGCACCCCACTCCAGTACTCTTGCCTGGAAAATCCCATGGATGGAGGAGCCTAGTAGGCTGCAGTTGATGAGGTCACTAAGAGTAGGACACGACTGAGCAACTTCACTTTCACTTTTCACTTTCATGCATTGGAGAAGGAAATGGCAACCTACTCCAGTGTTCTTGCCTGGAGAATGCCAGGGACAGGAGAGCCTGGTGGGCTGCCATCTATGGGGTTGCAGAGAGTTGGACATGACTGACGCGACTCAGCAGCAGCAGCAGCAGCAGCAAGAACCCAATCTTCATTTCCCATTTTTACTTGGGATATGCCAGGGTCCAGCCCCAGTGGATCCAGGGAATTCGAAGTGGAGACAGAGTCAGCATCTGGGAAAAATTTCTTATTTAGAAATATAAAGAGAGATTAGGAAAGAATAGTGTAGTAGGAAAATTAGTGAAGAAAAGAGGCTGAATAACTTGGTTTACATGGAAAACCAATGAAGTTGCAAGACAAGGAACTTGCACTGTCTATGGTAGGCCACTGGCGCCCACTTGAATAGCAGAGGGTGCCCCACCTTAAGCTCCCTCTCGTGTGGATCTTAGAAGCCAGGGCAAGTAAGTAGACTCGAAGAGCCTTCACGCCCCAGATGGGAATTCAGCCTGAAAAGGAGACGGAGGGAAAGGGAGAAAGAGAGAAAGAGAGAAATTAGACACAGGGGGAGCCAGATTTCTAAGAAATCAGTTCGAAAAGCTGGTCTTAGAAACTGGTCCATCCTTTATTGTTCGAAAAAGCTTTCTATACTTTTTGGTTGTACATACAGATCAATGGATAATACAAAATTATGCAGTGTCAACAGCCCTGACTCTTATCGAGACCAGGCTTTCTCTCTGCATACCTAGTTGTATACATAAGTCTTAGGTGATTTACATCTTCTTCTGGCCAGAAGGCCAATTAACATTTTACAGCCCTTTTCTGATAAGAGTAATAGTATTGTTCTTCCCAAAGTCTGGTGCCACTCTCAGAAAGCACTAAATAAAGTTACATTCTTACATAGCAAGGACACAATAATTTATAACAAGAAAGTGAAGTACAGTCATTTATAACAAAGAGAAAATTCAAAGAGGCTGAATAACTTGGTTTACAAAGTTATTTATAACAAAGAGAAAAGTCTAGTATTGTTAACATCAAAACTACTATATTCCTTATTTCTGCATCCTGTTTACATTGATTAATATCCTCCCAGGTGCCTAAAAGATAAAGGATATGGAGGCCTGGCAGCAAACATTAACTCAACAATGGAACCCTTCACCAAACTAATTCTTAGCTCTAAAAGGCTCTATATCTTTAAGATGTTTTGAGCTTCATGCCTCTAACAGTTGAGGGTGTAAACAATCCACAAGTTGTAAAGTCCAGGCAGACCAGTCAGGTAAGTTAAAAAGCCATCAAAGGGGTTTAAACTGAGACATTCTTTTTATATGCAGGAGACTGTTAACTGGACCTCTGAATTAACTCTTTCGGGGATAGCCCACTGTTATGTCAGAAGAGTATAGTATAGCAGACAGTAAACAGACAGATTTTGGTTTCGGGGTAGATGCTCAGACAGAGGACCCCTTGAGACCTGACTCGCCTTGCCCGTCAGGCCTCTCTGCATGACCTTGTCATGGGTGGGATCTCCCGTGCTGGCTCCCAGCAGGGAGCGAGATTACTGGCTTGATTGCTCTCTCCCCCTTTGGACTCTCCTTTTTCTCCACCAGGTCACCTCTATCTCCTCCCTCCCCCTTCTCTTCTCTACTCAAATCTGTGAATCTCTTTGTGTGTTCCAGACAGTGGAGAACACTTAGGGAACTGATTACTGGCTGGATCTGTCTCTCTCCTTTTGATTCCCCCCCTTTATCCTCCTGGCCAACTCTGTCTCTTTCCTCCCTCTTCTCTTCTCTGTATAACTCCGTGAACATCTCTGAGTTGTCCAGACTGTGGAGCACACAAGGAAGTGATTACTGGCTAGCTTGCCGTCTCCTCTTTTGATTCCACCTCATCTCATTCGTGTCACCTCTAACTTCCTCCTTCCTCTTCTCCCCATATAACTCTGTGAACCTCTCTGGGTGTCCCTCACTGTGGAGAAACTTTTCATCTTTAACCTAGATGTTTTATCAATGGTGCTATATAGATGGAGAAGTCTTGAGGCTACTGTAAAAATAAGACAGAAAACCAGAAGCAGGAGGCTTATGTCAAAATCCTGAGAACACCAGAGAACTCCTGACTCCAGGGAACATCAATCAACCGGTGCTCATCAAACGCCTCCATACCTACACCAAAACCAAGCACCACCCAAGGGCCAACAAGTTCCAGAGCAAGACATACCATGCAAATTTTCCACCAACACAGGAACACAGCCCTGAGCTTCAATATACAGGCTACCCAATGTCACTCCAAACTCATTGACATCTCATAACTCATTACTGGACACTTCATTGCACTCCAGAGAGACGAAAGCCAGCTCCACCCACCAGAACACAGGCACAAGCTTCCCTAACCAGGAAACTTGACAAGCCACCCGTCCAACCTCACTCACAGTGAGGAAAGTCAACAATAAAGAGAACTCCACAAACTGCCAGAATACAGAAAGAACACCCCAAACACAACAATATAAACAGGATGAAGAGACAGAGAAATACAAAGCAGGTAAAGGGACAGGATAAATGCCCACCAAACCAAACAAAAGAGGAAGAGATAGGGAATCTACTTGATAAAGAATTCCAAATAATGATAGTGAAAATGATCCAAAATCTTGAAATCAAAATGGAATCACAGATAAATAGCCTGGAGACAAGGATTGAGAAGATGCAAGAAATGTTTAACAAGGATCTAGGGGAAAAAATAAAGAGTCAGTATATAATGAATAATGCAAGAAATGAGATCAAAAACACTCTGGAGGGAACAAACAGTAAAATAATGGAGGCAGAAGATAGGATTAGTGAAGTAGAAGATAGAGTGGTAGAAATAAATGAATCAGAGAAGAAAAAAGAAAAACGAATTAAAAGAAATTAGGGCAATTTCAGAGACCTCCAGGGCAATGTTAAACACCCCAACATTTGAATCATAGGAGTCCCAGAAGACGAAGACAAGAAGAAAGACCATGAGAAAATACTTGAGGAGATAGTAGTTGAAAACTTCCCTAAAATGGGGAAGAAAATAATCACCCAAGTCCAAGAAACCCAGAGAGCCCAAACAGGATAAACCCTAGGTGAAACACTTCAAGACACATATTAGTCAAATTAACAAACACAAAGAACAAATATGAAAAGCAGCAAGGGAAAAACAACAAATAACACACAAGGAGATTCCCATAAGGATAACAGCTGATCTTTCAAAAGAAACTCTTCAGGCCAGAAGGGAATGGCAGGACATACTTAAAGTGATGAAAGAAAATAACCTACAGCCCACATTAATATACCCAGCAAGGATCTCATTCAGATATGAAGGAGAAATCAAAAGCTTTACAGACAAGCACATGCTGAGAGAATTCAGCACCACCAAACCAGCTCTCCAACAAATGCTAAAGGATCTTCTCTAGACAGGAAACACAAAAAGGGTGTATAAACTCAAACCCAAAGCAATAAAATAAATGGCAAGAGGGTCATACTTATTAATAATTACCTTAAAAGTAAATGGGTTGAATGCCCCAACCAAAAGACAAAGTCTGGCTGAATGGATACAAAAATAAGACCCCTATATATGTTGTCTATAAGAGACCCACCTCAAAACAGGGGACACATACAGACTGAAAGTGAAGGGCTGGAAAAAGATATTTCATGCAAATAGAGACCAAAAGAAAACAGGAGTAGCAATGCTCATATCAGATAGACTTTAAAACAAAAGCTGTGAAAAGAGACAAAGAAGGACACTACATAAAGATCAAAGGATCCATCCAAGAAGAAGATATAACAATTAAAAATATATATGCACCCAACATAGGAGCACCACAATATGTAAGACAAATGCTAACAAGTATGAAAGGGGAAATTCACAATAATAGTGGGAGACTTTAATACTATTTCACACCTATGGATAGATCAACTAAACAGAAAATTAACAAGGAAACACAAACTTTAAATGATTCAATAGACCAGTTAAACCTAATTGACATCTATAGGACATTTTACACCCAAACCATGAATTTTACTTTTCTCAAGTGCACACAGAACCTTGTCCCAGATAGATCACATCCTGGGGCATAAATCTAGCCTTGGTAAATTTTAAATAACTGAAATCATTGCAAGCATCTTTTCTGACAACAATGCAGTAAGATTAGATCTCAATTACAGGAGAAAAACTATTAAAACTTCCAACATATGCAGACTGAACAACACGCTGCTGAATAACCAACAAATCACAGAAGAAATCAAAAAGACAACAAAATATGCACAGAAACGAATGAAAATGAAAACACAACAACCCAAAACCTGTGGGACACTGTAAAAGCAGTGCTAAGGGGTAGGTTCAGAGCAATACAGACATACCTCAAGAAACAAGAAAAAAGTCAAATAAATAACCTAACTCTACACCTAAAGCAACTAGAAAAGGAAGAAATAAGGAACCCCAGGGTTACTAGAGGGAAAGAAATCTTAAAAATTAGGGCAGAAATAAATGCAAAAGAAACAAAAGAGACCATAGCAAAAATCAACAAAGCCAAAAGCTGGTTCTTTGAAAGGATAAATAAAATTGACAAACCATTAGCCAGATTCATCAAGAAATAAAGGGAGAAAAATCAAATTCATAAAATTAGAAATGAAAATGGAGAGATCACAACAGACAGCAGAGAAATACAAAGGATCATAAGAGACTACTATCAGCAATTATATGGCAATAAAATGGACAACTTGGAAGAAATGGACAAATTCTTAGAAAAGTACAACTTTCCAAAACTAAACCAGGGAGAAATAGAAAATATGAACAGATCCATCACAAGCACGGTAATTGAAACTGTAATCAGAATTCTTCCAGCAAACAAAGGCCCAGGTCCAGGCAGCTTCACGGCTGAATTCTACCAAAAATTTAGAGAAGAGCTAACACCTATCCTACTCAAACTCTTCCAAAAAATTGCAGAGGAAGGTAAACTTCCAAACTCATTCTATGAGTCCACCATCACCCTAAAGATGCCACCAAAAAAGAAAACTATAGGCCAATATCGCTGATGAACATAGATGCAAAATTCCTTAACAAAATTCTAGCAGCCAGAATCCAACAACACACTAAAAAGATCATACACCATGACCAAGTGGGCTTTATCCCAGGGATGCAAGGATTCTTCAATATCCACAAATCAATCAATGTAATACACCACATTAACAAATTGAAAAGTAAAAGTCATATGATTATCTCAACAGATGCAGAGAAAGCCTTTGACAAAATTCAACATCCATTTGTGATAAAAAAAAAAAAACTCTCTAGAAAGCAGGAATAGAAAGAACATACTTCAACATAATAGAAGTTATATATGACAAACCCACAACAAACATTATGCTCAATGGTGAAAAATTGAAAGCATTTCCCCTAAAGTCAGGAACAAGACAAGGGTGCCCACTTTCACCACTACTATTCAACTTAGTTTTGGAAGTTTTGGCCACAGCAATCAGAGCAGAAAAAGAAATAAAAGGAATCCAAATTGGAAAAGAAGAAATAAAACACTCACTGTTTGCAGATGACATGATCCTCTATATAGAAAACTGTACAGACTCCACCAGAAAATTACTAGAACTAATGAATGAATACAGTAAAGTTGCAGGATACAAATTCAACACACAGAAATTCCTTGCATTCCTATACACTAATAATGAGAAAATAGAATGAGAAATAAAGGAAACAATTCCATTCACCATTGCAACGAAAAGAATAAAATACTTAGAACTATATCTACCTAAAGAAACTAAAGACCTATATATAGAAAACTATAAAACACTGGTGAAAGAAATCAAAGAGGACACTAATAGATGGAGAAATATACCATGTTCATGGATCAGAAGAATCAATATACTGAAAATGAGTATACTACCCAAAGCAAACTATAGATTCAACGCAATCCCTATCAAGCTACCAACAGTATTTTTCAAAGAGCTAGAACAAATAATTTCACAATTTGTATGGAAATACAAAAAACCTCGAATAGCCAAAGCAATCTTGAGAAAGAAGAATGGAACTGGAGGAATCAACCTGCCTGACTTCAGGCTCTACTACAAAGCCACAGTCATCAAGACAGTATGGTACTGGCACAAAGACAGACATATAGATCAATGGAACAAAATAGAAAGCCCAGAGATAAATCCATGCACCTATGGACACCTTATCTTTGACAAAAAAGGCAAGAATATACAATGGAGAAAAGACAATCTCTTTAACAAGTGGTGTTGGGAAAACTGGTCAACCACTTATAAAAGAATGAAACTAGAACACTTTCTAACACCATACACAAAAATAAACTCAAAATGGATTAAAGGTCTAAATGTGAGACCAGAAACTATAAAACTCCTAGAGGAGAAGGTCGGCAAAACACTCTCCGACATAAATCACAGCAGGATCCTCTATGACCCACCTCCCACAATATTGGAAATAAAAGCAAAAATAAACAAATGGGACCTAATTAAAATTAAAAGCTTCTGCACAACAAAGGAAATTATAAGCAAGGTGAAAAGACAGCCTTCAGAATGGAAGAAAATAATAGCAAATGAAGCAACTGACAAAGAACTAATCTCAAAAATATACAACAGCTCAATTCCAAAAAAATAAATGACCCAATCAAAAAATGAGCCAAAGAACTAAACAGACATTTCTCCAAAGAAGACATACAGATGGCTAACAAACACATGGAAAGATGCTCAACATCACTCATTATCAGAGAAATGCAAATCAAAACCACAATGAGGTACCATTTCACACCAGTCAGAACGGCTGCGATCCAAAAGTCTACAAGCAATAAATGCTGGAGAGGGTGTGGAGAAAAGGGAACTCTCTTACACTGTTGGTGGGAATGCAAACTAGTACAGCCACTATGGAGAACAGTGTGGAGATTCCTTAAAAAATTGGAAATAGAACTGCCTTATGACCCGGCAATCCCACTGCTGGGCATACACACCAAGGAAACCAGAACTGAAAGAGACACGTGTACCACAATCTTCATCACAGCACAGTTTATAATAACCAGGACATGGAAGCAACCTAGATGTCCATCAGCAGATAAATGGACAAGAAAGCTGTGGTACATATACATAATGGAGTATTACTCAGCCATTAAAAAGAATGCATTTGAATCAGTTCTAATGAGGTGGATGAAACTGGAGCCTATTATACAGAGTGAAGTAAGCCAGAAAGAAAAACACAAATACATTATGCTAACACATATGTATGGAATTTAGA
>SJYT01061937.1:0-10033 GCA_006410635.1 Cephalophus harveyi
AAAAGAAGATCATGGCATCTGGTCCCATTACTTCATGGGAAATAGATGGGGAAACAGTGGAAACAGTGTCAGACTTTATTTTTTTCGGCTCCAAAATCACTGCAGATGGTGATTGCAGCATGAAATTAAAAGACGATAACTCCTTGGAAGGAAAGTTATGACCAACCTAGATAGCATATTGAAAAGCAGAGACATTACTTTGCCAACAAAGGTCCGTCTAGTCAAGGCTATGGTTTTTCCAGTGGTCATGTATGGATGTGAGAGTTCAACTGTGAAGAAAGCTGAGCGCCAAAGAATTGATGCTTTTGAACTGTGGTGTTGGAGAAGACTCTTGAGAGTCCCTTGGACTGCAAGGAGATCCAACCATTCCATTCTAAAGGAGATCAGTCCTGGGTGTTCTTTGGAAGGACTGATGTTGAAGCTGTAACTCCAATACTTTGGCTACCTCATGCGAAGAGTTGACTCTTTGGAAAAGACTCTGATGCTGGGAGGGATTGGGGGCAGGAGGAGATGGCTGAGTGGCATCACTGACTGATGATCAAGGTTGTGTGAATTCTGGGAGTTGGTGATGGACAGGGAGGCCTGGCGTGCTGCAATTCATGGGGTTGCAAAAAGTCAGACAGGACTGAGCGACTGAACTGAATTGATCTTCTACCTCACTTATCCTATCTTCTGCCTCCGTTATTCTACATTTGGTTCCCTCAGAGTGTTTTTGATCTCATTTATTGCATTATTCATTATATATTGACTCTTTTTTATTTCTTGTAGGTCCTTGTTAAACCTTTTTCGCATCTTCTTTATCCTTGTCTCCAGGTTATTTATCTGTAACTCCAATTTGTTTTCAAGATTTTGGATCATTTTCACTGTCATTATTTGGAATTCTTTTATCAGGTGGATTCACTATCTGTTGCTCTTTTGTTTAGTTTGGTGGGCATTTATCTTGTTCCTTTACCTGCTGGGTATTTCTCTGCCTTTTCATCTTGTTTATATTGCTGTGTTTGGGGTTTAGTTCAGTTCAGTTCAGTCGCTCAGTTGTGTCCGACTGTTTGCGACCCCATGAATCGCAGCACGCCAGACCTCCCTGTCCATCACCAATTCCTGGAGTTCACTCAGATTCACGTCCATCGAGTCTGATGCCATCTAGCCATCTCATCCTCTGTTGTCCCCTTCTCCTCCTGCCCCCAATCCCTCCCAACATCAAAGTCTTTTCCAATGAGTTTGGGGTAGCCTTTCTGTATTCTGGCAGTTTGTGGTTCCTCTTTATTGTGGAGGTTCCTCACTTTGGGTGGGGCTGGATGGGTGGCTTGTCAAGGTTTCCTGGTTAGGGAGGCTTGTGTTGCTGTTCTGCTGGGTGGAGATGTGTTTCTTCTCTCTGGAGTGCAATTAGGTGTCCAGTAATGAGTTTTGAGATATCAACGGGTTTGATGTGACTTTGTGCAGCCTGTATATTGAAGCTCAGGGCTATGTTCCTGTGTTGCTGGAGAATTTGAGTGGTATGTCTTGCTCTGGAACTTGTTGGCCCTTGGGTGGTGCTTGGTTTCAGTGTAGGTATTGGGGCATTTGATGAGCTCCTATTGACTAATGTTTCCTGGATTCAGGAGTTCTCTGGTGTTCTCAAGATTTGGACTTAAGCTTCCTGCCTCTGGTTTTCAGTGTTATTCTTACAGTATCCTCAAGACTTCTCCATCTATATAGCACTGATGATAAAAAATCTAGGTTAATGATGATAAGTTTCTCCACAGTGAGGGACACCTGGAGAGGTACACAGAGTTACACAGAGAAGAGAAGAAGGAGGAGGGAGATAGAGGTGACCAGGAGAAGAGGGGGAATCAAAAGAGGAGAGAGTGAGCTATCCAGTAATCACTTCCCTTTGTGCTCTCCACAGTCTGGATTGCTCAGAGATGTTCACGGAGTTACAGAGAGAAGAGAAGAGGGAGGAAGGAGACAGAGGTGGCCAGGAGGATAAAGAGGGGAATCAACAGGAGAGAGACAGATCCAGCCAGTAATCATTTCCCTAAGTGTTCTCCACAGCCCGGAATACACAAAGAGATTGACTGAGTTGGGTAGAGAAGAAAAGGGGGAGCGGGGAGATAGAAGCAACCTGGTGGAGAAAAAGGAGAGTCAAAAGGGGGAGAGAGCAATCAGGCCAGTGATCTCACTCTCAAGTAAAAATGGGTACTGAAGATCTGATTCTTAAAGGTTGAAAGTTGATAACAAATACCAGAAAGCAAAGATTAAAAATCTAGAGTAGAGGTTAGATTCTCAAAAATACAATATTAAACGAAAACAAAACAACAGCAACAACAACAAAAAACCAAAGCCACAAAAATTATGAACTATATATATGAAGTTTGCTTTAAAAATAGGGTCTTTTTTTTTTGCAAGGTAATAGTAGGTTATAAGGAGAAGGAAATGGCAACCCGCTCCAGTGTTCTTGCCTGGAGAATCCCAGGGATGGGGGAGCCTGGTGGGCTGCTGTCTATGGGGTTGCACAGAGTTGGACATGACTGAAGCGACTTAGCAGCAGCAGCAGAAGCAGCAGCAGTAGGTTATAAAAATGAAAATTAAAGGAGTAATAGGGGACTTAACAGTAAAAAAATTTTTTTTAATTAAAAAAATAATAGTAAAAATATATCTAGGACTTTGTCTGGAGCCGTTCCAGACAGTGTGGGGTCAGTTCATTTTCTGTTAGTTCCATGGTCCAGCTTGTACTTCAGCAGCAGCAGTAGGTTATAAAAATGAAAATTAAAGGAGTAATAGGGGACTTAACAGTAAAAAAAAATTTTTTTAATTAAAAAAATAATAGTAAAAATATATCTAGGACTTTGTCTGGAGCCGTTCCAGACAGTGTGGGGTCAGTTCATTTTCTGTTAGTTCCATGGTCCAGCTTGTACTTCTCAAGGTCTGTAGGCCCCTTCCTATGTAGTCGGTGCTAACTACAGTGTTTTAATCTATTGTACCTGTCACTTCCAAAGTGGTTCCCTCTGTTTATTTTAGCTTCTTCTGTTTGCTGGTCTCTGCAGTGTCTAATTTCTGCCCTGACACAAGGCAGGGCAGTGATGGTCACTTTTTTTAGACTCACTTGTTCGGTCGTGCTGTGGGGAGGGAGGAACACTGCAAACAAATATCACTGGTGTGTGCTCACAGTGCTTCAGTCACACTGGGTTTGACCCCGCTCATGGCGTGTGGGCTTTCCCAGTCTACACTGCTCAGGCTCTAGGTTGCTCTGCTGGGAACTGTCTGATGCCAGCCCTGGGTTACATGGCACTCCCCAGGTCTGAGCCGCTCAGGTTCAGGTTCTCGGGTACTCCACAAAGGCGCAGACTTGGTTGGGCCTGCGTTATGTGCCCATCCCAGTTCCGAGCAGCTCAGGTGACCAGGTGCTTGGCGGGCACAGTCGGCCCCAGTTGAAGGCTGCGTCTTATCAGCTCCCCCGTCCTGCCACTTGGTTTTCTGGGTGTGCAACGGGCGTGCCTTCTCAGGTGTGCTGTGTGTCTCTTCTGGGGAGCTGATCTCTGGCTGTGACCCTCCTGGTGGATGTCGACCATCCAGAATCCCAAGAAATCTTGGTTAGCAACGAAGTCTGCTTGCAGTTTGGTATAAGATGCCTCTCTGGGGCCATAATTGCCCCCTTCTGGCTCTGGCTGCCCTCACCTGTCTGTATCCGGCAGGGGACGGGCCGGTCCGCAGCCCGCTAGCTCTGTTCAGTCCTTTGTTCTATGAGTGGGCCTGGCGGTGTCTCAGGTTAAGGCTTTTCACAGGGATAGCTATCCCACAGCCTGGGTTACTATCTCAAGCTAGTTCCCTCAGATTGCCCTCGGGGCACTCAGGCCCAGTCCTTACCCAAAGCAATGCAGCCCACGCCTCCCTGTCCAGCCCCCGCTTGCTAGTGGGGGAAGCCAACGTCTGGGCTGCTGCTCCGCTGGGAGTTGCTGTTAGGCACCGTAATCTGTAGGTTTTTTTATTTTTCCTCCTGGTTGTTTTTGACCTCTGAGATTCCAAGGCTCTCCACAGACCCACCGGAGAGAGCGTTTCCTGGTGTTTGGAAACTTCTGTCTTTTTTTAAGACCCCTTCCCGGGATGGATCTCTGTCACTACCTCTTTTGTCTCTCTTTTTATCTTATATTTTGTCCTACCTCCTTTCGAAGACAGTGGGCTGCCTTTCTGGGTGCCTGATGTCCTCTGTCAGCATTCAGAAGTTGTTTTGTGGAATTCACTCTGCATTCAAATGTTCTTTTGATGAATTTGTCGGGGAGAAAGTGGTCTCCCCGTCCTATTCCTCCACCATCTTAGGACCGCCTCTGGGAAATAGAAATTAAAAAGTAACTCCCAGTGATTCACTTGACTAGAGAAGATAACAGATTTTTTTTTTTTTTCCTTCAAGAGATGGTTGTCCTGCAAAATGCAGAAGCATGAGGAAAAGACTGATGATATGACTACCAAAACTATTTTAAACTTGTGCCTGGAAATAAAAATATAAACCAAGTTAAAAGAAAAATATATACTTGAAAACACATTTGACAAAAGCTATTTTCCTTAATAAACAAAGAGAGCTTACAAATCTGGGGGAAATATGTCTAGTATTTTCCAGTAACAACAAAATAACAACAAAAATAAAGGTAGATGTCTTTCTTTGTGGAACCACCAGAGCGTGTAATATTGAACACTAAATGGTGAACTAGTTATTGAACACATGCCAAATGAAAGACATTTATGAGCCAAGCCATTCACAGTATTTCATTTGATTTTCACAACTCTATAAGATAGATAAATAGTACTAGCCTTGTTTTACAATTGAGGAAACAGGTTCAGAGAGTTAAGTAACTCACCCTGTGTTATTTAAGTAGTGAAGGTAATTTGAAACCAATTCTGGAGTCCAAACTCTTAATCATTGTCCTGTTTTTCTTTCCCAGTATGTTCCCAAATCTTCTGAAAATGGCATGAATTTTTGCTTATTTTTCTTGTTCTTATTTTATGATAAATGTAATGCATCTAGTTTGTCAAAATGGAAAATACTGACAAAAAAAAGAATAAAGAAAATTTAAATTGTAACCAAACCCACCACTCAGATAACCACCATCAACATTAGTACATTTCTTGCTAGTTTTATACAGATTCACACATTAAGTGGGCTTCCCAGGTGGCACTAGTGTAAAGAATCCACCTGCCAATGCAAGAGATGTCAGAGACGTGGGTTCCATCCCTAGGTCAGGAAGATCCCCTGGAGGAGGGCATGGCAACCCACTCCAGTATTCCTGCCTGGAGAATCTCATGGACAGAGGAGGCTGGTGGTTGAGAAACCAGACACATGGACACAGAAGTCACCACCTCATGCGAAGAGTTGACTCATTGGAAAAGACTCTGATGCTGGGAGGGATTGGAGGCAGGAGGAGAAGGGGACGACCGAGGATGAGATGGCAGGATGGCATCACTGACTTGATGGATGTGAGTCTGAGTGAACTCCGGGAGTTGGTGATGGACAGGGAGGCCTGGCGTGCTGCGATTCATGGGGTCACAAAGAGTCGACACGACGAGCGCCTGAACTGAACTGAACGGCTGTCTTGGCATTTAGTCTTATCATCCGTTTAACCACCTCCCTTTAAATTAAAAAAAATTTTTAATTTGCTACTCTTGTAGCACCTTCATAAATATCTTTTTAAAAATAAATATTTCTCCACTTTTTAGATAATGTGCTTTTCGTTTTTTGGCTGCACCATGTTGCTTCCAGGGCTTCCCTGGTGGCTCAGAGGTTAAAGCGTCTGCCTCCAATGCGGGAGACCTGGGTTCGATCCCTGGGTCGGGAAGATCCCCTGGAGAAGGAAATGGCAACCCACTCCAGTATTCTTGCCTGGAGAATCCCATGGACGGAGGAGCATGGTAGGCTACAGTCCACGGGGTCGCAAAGAGTCGGACACGACTGAGCGACTTCACGTTAGTCACCTTATGTTGCTTCCAGGATCTTTGTTTCTCGACCAGCTACTTGGCAGTGAAAGTGCAGAGTCCTAACCACTGGACAGCCATGAAATTCCCTAGATGATTTTCTTAATGTTAATTCTCAGATGTGGATTTTATGATATTAATGAAACATGAATGTTTATAAAGGCCATGATGCCTGTTGCTTCCTATAAAAGTACAAATTTAAAAATCCCACCAGTGTTTGTCTCACTGCATCCTCATCAGTATATCAATAAGTCTTGTGCTAACTTAATAGATGAAAAATAGGATCTTGGTTTAATTTGTATTTTTTATTAGATTACTAGTAGGCTTGAATCTTTTTTAATTTATTAGCATTTTGCATGTCCTTTTCTATGACTTATTTTTACCCTTTCCTCATTTTCTACTGGGAGTCTTACTGTATTTCTTATCAACTTGTCTGTTATCTTTACATCGTAGCTATATTGTCCTTTTTGTCACATTGTCACATATCCAGTTTGTCACATTGTTTCCTCAGATGTTTATATGGCTTACATTTTTTGGAGACATAAGATTTGAATTTTTACATTGTTAAACTAATCACTTTTCTTTTCCTTTTACTGCTTTTATGTCCAGAAAAGTCCTTTCCCATTTAGATATCAAATAGGCTTTTTATTCTGCAGATATTCATTTTTTATATGGTGTATGTTAACAGTTGAAGATCAAAATTTATTTCTGTCTTACAAATAAATTTCCACCAGTTTTTTTTTAAAGTCATAAACATCTCTGTTTCTTGAACACAAACTTGGTGAGCAATGGTTCCAGCAGTTTTTATCCATACCTCAAATAACTGTCACAGAAAATGTAAAATTCACTGTTCTTTCCCCATTTTTTTGACTTCTACCAGTTTTTTAGAGAATAAATCTATCTCCAGCTGATGTATGATTTCCTTTGTCATATGTTCTTTTTAATATGTCTGGAGATCTGATTTTAGGCTATGCTTTATTCCATAAATCTGTGGATTTGTTTTGATATTCTTCTAAGTTATATAACTTAAATACAATATTCTTTTAAGCTATTTAACTTTATGTATTTTGATACCTGACAAGGCATGTAAATACCAAACTCATTGTTCTCCTTTTAAAAATCTTTTCCTTAGTTCCTCATGCCTACTTATTATTTTCTATTGTCAAATTTTATTTTTAATAGATAATATATTCATATGGTTCAAAATTCAAGATACACAAAAGGGGAAACTATGAAATATACTCTTACCTCTGATGCAGGGTAGCTCCTCTCGGCCACTGCCTTTGCCAACCTAGACAGCATATTAAAAAGCAGAGACATCACTTTGCCAGCAAAGGTCCGTCTAGTCAAGGCTGTGATTTTTCCAGTGGTCATGTATGGATGTGAGAGTTGGACTATAAAGAAAGCTGAGTGCAGAAGAATTGATGCTTTTTAACTGTGGAAAAGTTCACAGTTGATGCTTTTGTTGGAGAAGACTCTTGAGAGTCCCTTGGACTGCAAGGAGATCCAACCAGTCCTAAAGGAGATCCTCCATCCTAAAGGAGATCAGTCCTGGGTCTTCATTGGAAGGACTGATGCTGAAGCTGAAACTCCAATACTGTGGCCACCTGATGCAAAGAGCTGACTCATTTGAAAAGACCCTGATGCTGGGAAAGATGGAGGGCAGGAGGAGAAGGGGACAACAGAGGTTGAGATGGTTGGATGGTATCACTGACTCAATGGACGTGGGTTTAGGTGGACTCCAGGAGTTGGTGATGGACAGGGATGCCTGGTGTGCTGCAGTTCATGGGGTGGCAAAGAGAC
Source organism: Cephalophus harveyi (assembly GCA_006410635.1). Taxonomy (NCBI): domain Eukaryota; kingdom Metazoa; phylum Chordata; class Mammalia; order Artiodactyla; family Bovidae; genus Cephalophus; species Cephalophus harveyi. The sequence continues at coordinate 7,744 of SJYT01061937.1, forward strand.
ATGACTGAGGAACTGAACTGAACTGAACTGATGAAATATACTGGCTTCTAAATAGCCCGTTTCCCTCCCAGAGACAACCAGTATTATCAGGTTCTTGTATATGTATATACTGACAAATTCAAGTAAATATTCTTCCTTTTCTTCATAGATAGTAATATTCTATAAAAGTTGTTCAGCACCTTTCCTCTTTTCTCTTAATAATTTACCTTTTAGATCATTCCATGTTAACTGCATAAAGAACGTTTTCATTTTTGTGCTATGTGGTATTTTATTATATGGATTTACCATAATTTATTTAACTGTTTTCCTGTTTTACTTGACTTGAGGTAATTTCTCATTTGCTGTTAAAATCAGTGCTTCAGTGATTGATCAAGTGATGTCATTTTGTGTCTGTGCAAGTGTCTGTAGAGTAATTCTTAGAAGGGGATTGCTGAGTCAGGAGTGTATTCATTTTGTATCCTTGATAGGCCTTGTCAAATTGCCCTCCAAGAGGTTAAACCAAGTTACGTTCCAGTTGATTTTGTATTTACGTGGTTAGGGTAACCAGACATCCAGATTTGCTTGGAACGGTCTTGGTTTTAGCACTGAAGAGCCCATGTCTGAGAAATCCCTCAATCCAGGGTAAACTGGGATAGTCATCGTTCTTTTATACTTTCTCTGACACAGTGTGATAACGTATTTCTACCTTCACATTAGCCTTTTGCTAATATATATTACCCCTTCCCTCTTCTTCACCTCAGCAGATCCTGGCTTTTCTTTATCTTCCTCTACAGTGCCTGGTAGACACGTGCTACTTTGGAAATATAGACCTTGTTAAGACTTATCCTGTAGTGTGGCATTCCAGATGTGCTATGAGTAAAATAAGGTGAAGACTGCCAAAGAAATACGTAATTTATATTAAAAAGTTCATAAATAAAAAATGGGTTTTGCATGCAGAAATTTTGTACTACATGTATTCATTATTTTTTAAAAAATTATTTAGTTTTGTCTGCACTGGTCCTTTGTTGCTGTGCATGGGCTTTCTCTAGTTGCAGCGAGTGGACTTCTCATTGCAGTGGCTTCTCTTGTTGTGGGGCATGGGCTTGGCATGAGGGCTCAGTAGTTTCAGCACAAGGGGCTTAGTTGCCCCATGGCATGTGAAATCTTCCCAGACCAGGGATCGAACCCATGTCTCCTGCTTTGGCAGGTGGGTTCCTAACCACTGGACGAAGTCCTGTATTCATTCTTACTAATATTTTCTTTAATGGCTCCTTGCGTTTTGTTTCATTTTTTAAGAAAGCCTTCTATGAGATTATTTTGCTATGGTTTTTCTTAATGATATTTTTTAATTTTTAAATTGAAATCTTTGACACATTTCGAATATATCTTGGTGTAAGATGTGAAGTAAAAAAGTTCATAAATAAAAAATGGGTTTTGCATGCAGAAATTTTGTACTACATGTATTCATTATTTTTTAAAAAATTATTTAGTTTTGTCTGCACTGGTCCTTTGTTGCTGTGCATGGGCTTTCTCTAGTTGCAGCGAGTGGACTTCTCATTGCAGTGGCTTCTCTTGTTGTGGGGCATGGGCTTGGCATGAGGGCTCAGTAGTTTCAGCACAAGGGGCTTAGTTGCCCCATGGCATGTGAAATCTTCCCAGACCAGGGATCGAACCCATGTCTCCTGCTTTGGCAGGTGGGTTCCTAACCACTGGACGAAGTCCTGTATTCATTCTTACTAATATTTTCTTTAATGGCTCCTTGCGTTTTGTTTCATTTTTTAAGAAAGCCTTCTATGAGATTATTTTGCTATGGTTTTTCTTAATGATATTTTTTAATTTTTAAATTGAAATCTTTGACACATTTCGAATATATCTTGGTGTAAGATGTGAAGTATGGATCTCACCTTCTTTTTGTTCTTCAGATAGTTACCTACTTTTTTCTGTTGGTTGAATAATTTATCTCCCCCCTGCCACTGTATTGAAATGCCACCTTTATCCTAGGTTCAGTTCAGTTCAGTCCAGTCGCTCAGTCGTGTCCGACTCTTTGTGACCTCATGAATCATAGCACGCCACGCTTCCCTGTTCATCACCATCTCCCGGAGTTCACTCAGACTCACGTCCATTGAGTCAGTGATGCCATCCAGCCATCTCATCCTCGGTCGTCCCCTTCTCCTCCTGCTCCCAATCCCTCCCAGCATCAGAGTCTTTTCCAATGAGTCAACTCTTCGCATGAGGTGGCCAAAGTACTGGAGTTTCAGCTTTAGCATCATTCCTTCCAAAGAAATCCCAGGGTTGATCTCCTTCAGAATGG